>JXCR01127979.1:104826-115760 GCA_002079205.1 Phalaenopsis hybrid cultivar
AAGAAAAAAAAGATAACTTTTTTCCTTTGAAATGGAATATGATACTGAAATTATATGTACCTAGGTGTTGATGTAGCTTGGGGTCGAGAAGTTGAGTGATGGATGCCAGACTTTGTAGTTGGTTCTCCACCCCAACAGACTTGTCTGTGCATTTGAAATTTCCTCGCTTTAAAATTTAAAATAACAAAGTATTAAAAACAATGTAAAGCGATCATGAAAAATGAAAAACTGTGAAATGTACACTTCAGTTATGTTAGTATGAATTAAAGCAGCATAAGCTAGTCATTAATTAGTTATGATGGTCAATAAACCAAGGAAAACACATCTAGCCGTTCAATATGCATGCATATTTATATAATTGATACGTATAATAATAAGACAAAAATTGAATAGGTTACTCCAGGAAAAACTCAGTACTCGTTCATATAAGCCTGTTTGTATTCGTTCATTTAAGAGATAGAACAAGTTTGAAAAAGAAATTAAAAGCTAGGCATATAAATGAAAAAGTTTAAACATCGACACACTTATTCATTTATATTCCTAAAAATTCTCGCTTTTTGTTCAATAAGTAACTCACTAAAAGCTCAATAAAATGCTAATTTTATGATTAATTATTTATACTAGATTCCTATAACAATTTTCTTTTATTCTATACAATTTAAATTTTGTATATATTACTTGGGGTATAAATATGATGCAAATATCAAATAAATAGTTAAATATATTTACTCAAATTACTTTTTATAAATAATACTTAGTGATTTATGCAATTTTAATTAGCACTTCTAAATTCATTCATAAAAAGCATATGATTAACGCTCAATTAAAGCTCAATTATGAATCAATTCATCAAGAAAACAAATACACAGACTGAAAAAAAAACTGAAAATATGCTTAACTTGCTAAAGGAATCATACCAATCTCCGCATTAACCGTTCAAAGCACNGAAAGAAATACTCAAATCCTCTGAATGTAAGAATTAACAAATCTTATAATTAGCTGATAACAAGACTAAAACTGGATTTATCAATACATTAAAATTTAAAATCCTTAAGAATGAAGGATGCAAAACAATTTTATCAATGTCAAAATAGAAAATTTCATTAATAGCTTCAACTTATTTGNATCCTTAAAATTTTAATTGGAAGAGTTTAAGCAATATAAATCTTGCTTAAATCCAACCAAAAATAAGACATGAAACAGCCCCTTCAAGAATGAAGGATGCAAAACAATTTTATCAATGTCAAAATAGAAAATTTCATTAATAGCTTCAACTTATTTGAGTTGCATCATAAAATAGGCAAGGAAAAATGCTTTCTTGGCAATAAATCTATGTTAGGCTAAGAATTCAAATTTGAGAGGAATAAGTTCTTATACATGAAATTTGATATATAACCCACTTCTTAAAAAGTAACTCAAGTGAACAAGGAAGAGCCAGAAACAAAGAGGCCTTAGAAGAAAAAAGTAATACCTTTCTCAAATATTTTTTGTGAAGCTTCAAGGCGCCACTGCATGCTTTCTTGGCATCCAGATTTCCAGTTATGTCATTTAAAATCTGAGGGACTCCGAAATATTAAGTTTAGTGAAGATTCATTGTATGTATCTAATGGGAGTTATATGAGAAAAGTGTCAAAAATGATCCCCCAACTTCTTGTTAGGCGTCATTTTAGTCTCAGAGTCTACTAAAATATCAATTTACTATTATGGTAACAAAAATAGTCCTCCCTAGATACTATTTCAGCCCATATTAAAAGAGTATAGGAACTAATTTTGCACTTTTATAAATTCTGGAATCAGGAAATTATTTTGGCACTTAATTCCGAGTTATATACTCATCATCATCACTATCCTCCTCCAAATTTATTTGGAGTTTAGCTTAATGAATCCTCATTCTTTATTTAATCTTGTTGGGTATATTTGACGTCTAAAAGCTATTTTTTCGAAAATTATTCTTAACAATCCCTCTTCTTACCTTTACAATATCATCAAGGCCTTTTGCTTCCTGCAATAGTTTATTGCTCTTTTCCTTGAGAACACTGGCAACAAGAAAAACTGAAATAGGGAGANTCCTCTCTATTTATAGAAGCAAGAGAGTGGTAGGTGGGAGGTAGGTGAGCGNAAAATAACAAGAACAATTCCCCAGACTGCTTGATGTAGTCCTGCGTGAAGCTTATGCAGGTCCCAGTCTAACCCGTGCAAAGGGACTCAAATGTCCTATCTGTCATCATCCAAGAGTTACCTATTTCCTGGTTAGCTCCACTTAATTAATTTTTATCCATTAATTAATTCAATTCATATCTAGCTCAAGCATCTCATTAATGCTTGCCTGATGTGTTTTAATTTTTTATCTTATAATACATATATATATATATATATATATANTGAGCCGAGCTTGAGTGAGTTTGTACTTTTTTATGTTCGAAATTGGCTTGTGTTTGAAATGACTCATTAACTGTTTGTTTGTGTTCCACTCAAAAAATATTCGTGTTAGCTTTAAGCTCCTGTCTGGCTCTAATTGAAAAGTTTATATTAATTAGAAAATTAGATATAGGATGCTAGATTCAAATTTGCATCATAACTATGCAAGAAAATGTGCAAAATCACATAACAACATGTAGACATATAAATATATATAATATAATAATATATGCAAAAAATTATATAATTTCCTTATTTTAAGCTAAAATGAGTCGAACACAATTGAATAAATGGTTGTTCATGTCCAGCTCATTTATCATTCGAGCTTAAAAAAATTTATTTGTGTTCAACTTGTTTATTTGACGAACGATTCGAACACGAGCTACTCAACGAACCGAACACGAGCTATTCAAGAACAACATGCTTTTCTGACAGCCCTATTGAAGGCAGAAAAAGAGTGGAATATAGCAAGTTATCAACGCAAAGTATTTATGAAGGGTACATATTGTACAGATCTTAGAATGTAGCACCTAAATTAACCAACCATGTATGATGCTAAATCACTCCCTAATTCTTTCTGGTATAGAAAATAATGAAAATGACAAATTGGTATTCGGAAAAGAAAAAATCAACGTTATTAGGCAATATTAACGTTGGCCACTCCTTCCTTTGAACTTGAGGTGAAAAAGAAAAAAACTATCTTTATATTATTTTTAACCGCTTATACTCTCTTTAATTTCTCAATTACAAAATACGTAATGCTATCCAACTACTTACTCATTTCCATTCAGTCTTCCTTCTTATGCTTATAAACAACCTATGTTTACAATGCAACAAAGGATATAACTGCAGCATCACCAAAGTATCAATTAAAGAGAAGTTTTCCCTCCATTGCTTTAAAATTTTTAAGTTGTCCTTTTTCTGAATTTTAGAAAAGCAACATTAATCAACTGGTGAGGAAGATTGTGATTTGAGAATGCAGAACATTTGTAGGTCTAAAACCAACAACAAAAAAAAAGTTTGAATAAATACTGTGTATGAAACACATCATAGTCAAACAAGAATCAATATTAGCTCCTAGACCTACCATGTCAGTCTAGCTTAAGGAATTTGAGAATGGCGGTCAAAAGATACACATCAAAGATTCGCCATATTTTTCCTTTCTTTAATTGTTTGAGTAAATTTACAAATTGTATTTACCAAAGGCACGGCAAAGTGTTAGAAAAAAAAACATAGGTTTAAACAGTTGTTGTGCATGATCAACCAGCATGCAAAGAGATTTCACCCTCATTTTCAGCAGAAAATTAAAGGTGCAAATTTTGTTACCATATCAACATTATTTATAGTAGGAATATACACTTTTTAAGATAATATTTTCTAATTATTGAGGATGTTCCAATTTATTATTATATACATGCACTTATGTTCTTTTAGTTGAGAGACAATTGCGAAAAGATCTAATCCTTTTCAATCTATCCCTTGTAAAATTGAATCAAAGTGATAACATGAAATCCTCCATCTTCTGTAAACATCTTCTTGTCGCTGGCAGATCCTTAAAGTTCCATCTCCGTAAGCCTACTCTTGCAATGCGTCTATGCTCCACAAGCATCTCTCTCCTTAAGCAGTTACTCCTCATCATCAAACATTGAGGCACTTTGCCTCACTTTTTTTTTTCTCATAGATTTGTACAACTCACTGATCTACCTTTAATCTCCCATGGAGATTGCATTGATGCTGTAAAAATAACCTTATACATTACCAAAAGAAACCCCCTGAAAGGTCGACGATTAGGGGGTTATTATGTACTTTTGTAATAATAAGACTTAGGCCTATAAATTGGGGTCCATATTATGAATAAAAAGATACCCTTCGCTTGCTAACTACCGCTACTTCACTCTCTCTCTCTCTCTCTCTCTCTCTCTCTCTCTCTCTCTTAATTGCCTCCTAATAGAACATTCCATTCCTTGGGCGTGTTTCCCAGACAATCTCGAATTCAACATCCTTTAAGGCGGTGAGCGTGAAAACATGCATTCAACAAGAAGATGAACCCAACAACAACAAAAAAGAAAGTCTAGCCAGAGGAACGAGAGGGAAGTAGCATGTACCCGAGAGTTCATGGAAGAATCTGTTCAGCAAGGGTTGCAACACTTAAGAACCCATATCACCAACCAAATGTCAAGACAGTTCGCTGAGGTCTTTAGGGCAGTCGCTGCTCTAGCAACCCCTCCAGTACAAGTTGGAGAGTCAACACGACAAGGAACACATAACACCCCTCAAGGAGAACAACCAGCTAACAATGGAAGGAAGGGAATTCGCCCGCAGGAAAAGCCTAACGACGGACTGTACCAGAACAACGTCGGATCCGCCCCTGTGGAGGAAAGGAAACGAAAGATGCAGACTGAGGCACAAAAACAACCGGAGAATACTTTTTCCCTGTAGGTCTCCGCAGTTGAATCCCCAGAGAGTTCAAAATGCCGATCATGGAAATGTAGGACGATCGGATCCCAACGACCACCTCGCGTCGTTTGAATCTTCGATCTGAGTGTTGAAAATTTAGGATGCCCTCAAGTGCAAGATGTTCATCACGATGTTAAGATTGACAGCCCTAAGGTGGTTCGACGGATTGCCAGCTGGGGTAATCAATTGTTTCGCAGAATTTAGAAAGCTTTTCCTATCCCTGTTAGAAAGTGCCCTGAGGCCTAAGAAGAAAGTTGAATCCCTGTGACAGCTAAAGTAGGAGGAAAACGAGAGCCTACGATTGTTTATCGTGTCTTTATAGAGTTAGACCCTAGATGTCAAACACCTGAAGCCCGACATGGATCATGCCGCGCTAACACAAGGAGTAAGTTCTGAGAGGTTCTGTTTCGACCTTAAACTTACGAAATCACGGAGCTTAGTCGAGTTGTTAGAGATAGCCAACATATACGTCGCCGCCTACGAGAAAGCTCCTGAGCCTGCCAAGCAATGACATCAGAAAAGAACTCCACAGGATATCGGAGGACAACCTAGACAAAACGCACAACCATAAAACCACCCCCGCTACAAGGGTCACCACGATAACCACTCCACCCGGCGTCGAGAAAGCTGGAGATGACTGACTAAACCCCATAATAACCGATCGTCGTACCACCGAGAGCAACCCTAGTATACCCATGAGGTCCCTCGTGAGACACCGCTTTGAGTATCCATGGTAGAGATAGTAGACGTCGTTCAAGATAAAGACTTCTTCAGAAAGGTGACGTCGATTAGGGCATGATCTTTCCTTCGGGATAACAGAAAGTGTTGCAAGTACCTCACATACTACGGGTATGACACAAAGAAATGCAGACATCTGCGAAGCCTGATCCAAAAACAGATCATGGAAGGAAAGTTGAAAGAATTCTTCGCCTATGGAGCTACGACCCAGAGCCAGGGCAAGGCTCCCACTGGAGGGCAATCAACGGCCACGTTCACACTAACTGTTGGGTAATTTGGAGACCCGGTCCACCACAATTTAATTAACTGTTGTTAATTAGCTTTCTAATTAAGAATCTCACCTACCGCTCACCTACTTTCCCACCTACCACATCCCACCTACCGCTCACCTACCTTACGCTTACTGCTCTCATAGTTTCTATAAATAGCCTCTTTTGGCTTAAAAAAAAAAGCCAAGCAAAGCCAAGAAAAGTCAAGCAAGACCAAGCCAAGTCATCTTAAGAGCTAAGAGAAAGAGAGGAAGAGAGAGATTTTTTTGTAAACGTCGAGTCGCTCGATGATATAATTCCTCGAAGAAATAAAATCCTCTACAGCTCCGCAAATTTACTGAACCACGTAAATTTGAGTGTTGCTCTGGTGTTTTTCTGTGTGCAATTTTACTTATTTCATTTTTCGTTTTATTGTCGTCATTTTTCACAACAACTGGTATCAGAGCCTTGGGTTCGAATCTAAGGAAGAACGATGGACGGAGACCAAGTAATGATATCAGGGATTGAGAAGTTCAATGACACGGATTTTGTTTACTGGATGATGCAGATAGAAGATTACCTCTATGGGAAGAAACTTAATCTTCCGTTAGTGGGAAAGCGGCCAGAAAAGATGGATGATGCAAAATGGAATCTGTTGAATCGACAGGTTCTGGGGGTTATATGATTAACCCTATCGAGATTGGTTGCCCACAACGTCATCAAGGAGAGGACTACTGCAGATCTCATGGCGGCTTTATCAAGTATGTATGAAAAGCCAACGGCAAATAACAAGATGCATTTGAAGAAAAAGCTATTCAACTTGAAGATGGTGGAAGGTGTCTATGTTGCTCAACACTTGAATGATTTCAATATCATCACAAATCAATTGTCGTCTGTTGAAATTGATTTTGATGATGAGATACATGCATTGATATTATTGGCTTCATTGTCAAATAGCTGGGAAGCCATGAAAATGACAGTTAGCAGTTTTGCAGGTAAATTTAAGCTGAAATATGATGATATTCGTGATTTGATTTTGGCTGAGGAGGTGTGCGGAAAGGATTCTGGCGATGCCTCGTGTTCAAGTTCGGTGTTGAATGTTGATTCCAGAGGGAGATCACATGACAGGAACTCAAACAGAAGAAGATCAAAATTAAAGTCTGGTCGGCAGGCAACCTGTTGTAATTGTGACAAGGCTGACCATATAAAAAAGAACTGCAGGAATCCTAAGAAGAAGGAGAATGATGACGCTAATGTTATAACTGAAGAAACACATAATGCACTATTGCTGGCAGTTCACAGTTCTGGTGACGACTGGATACTGAATTCTGGGGTTTCTTTCCATACATCTTCCTGTCAGGAGTTAATGTGAAATTATGTTGCAGGTAAATTTGGGAAAGTATATTTGGCTGATGGAAAAGCTCTGGACGTGGTGGGGGTGAGAGACGTTGATATTGCACTTCCTAACAAGAACAAATGAAATTTGCAAAAGGTCAGACACATTCCTGAGTTAAAGAAAAACCTTATCTCTGTTGGGCAGCTCAATGAGGGTGGTCATTCGACACTGTTCTCAGATAACACTTGGAAGTTTACCAAAGGAGCATTAGTACTGACTCAGGATAAAAAAACAGACACACTATATATGACTACCGGTTTACTCAAGCGTAGATACATGAGTCAGAAGTGCATTATAGGGAAGCAGAAGAAGGTCAGTTTCCTGAAAAGTGGCAGAACGCCAAAGGCAGGAAAATCAGACAATGTACAGACCAATGGTGGAGAAGCACAGAGTTATGAAAAAATCTTGCAAGATGAGAATTCGAGCAAGTGGTAGTTGACTAAGAAGGAGGAAAGGGATTCCCTGACAGGGAATCAGACTTGGGAGCTGGCAGAACTTCCACCAAGGAAGAAGGCATTGCACAACAAGTGGATGTACCGGATGAAGACTGCGTTTGGTGGCAGTAAGAGGTACAAGACTGAACTTATTGAAAATGACTTTCAGCAGGGGCATGATATTGCTCATGTAGTGGGAGTTGTAAGCAGGTACAAGAGTAACCCAGAAAAGAGTTTAGTGGTACAAGGCTACGTTGACGGTGATATGTCAACTGACAGTGTTACTCGTGAGAAGCTGAAGTTGTGCTCAACTCCAGCTGGTCTTTCAGCATGAAGACAGAGATTTGAGTTGCAGAGGTGGAGGATATCATGTTTAAGGAAAAGATTGGTCTAGCTAGTAGATGATGCAGCAAGTAGGTGATGCAGTTAGTGTCCCAGTCTCAAAGTGGGAGAATTATTGGGTGATTTGGAGATCCGATCCACCGCAATTTAATTAACTGTTGTTAATTAGCTTCTTAATTAAGAATATCACATATCGCTCACCTACTTTCCCAGCTACCACATCCCACCTACTTTCCACCTACCGCTCTCATGGCTTCTATAAATAGTCTCTTTTGACTTAAAAAAAGTCAAGCAAATCCAAGAAAAGTCAAGCAAGACCAAGTCAAGTCATCTTGAGAGTTAAGAGAAAGAGAGGAAGAGAGAGAAAGAAAGGGAGAGAAGAAAATAGAGATTTTCTTATAAACGTCGAGGCGCTCGACGGTGTAATTCCTCAAAGAAATAAAATCCTCTGCAGCTCCGTGGACGTAGGCAAATTTGTCGAACAACGTAAATTTGTGTATCGCTCTGGTGTTTTTCTGCGTGTAATTTTACTCGTTCCATTTTTCATTTTATTTCCATCATTTTTTACAATATATGCACAACTTCAGCTTCTCACGAGTAACACCCTCAGTTGACATATCACTGTCAACGTAACCTTGTACCACCAAACTCTTTCCTGGGTTACTCTTGTATCTATTTATAACTCTCACAGGATGAGCAATATCTTGCCCCTGCTGAAATTCGTTTTCAACAAGCCCAGTCTTGTACCTCTTACTGCCACAAAATATAGTTTTCACCCGATACACTCACTTGTTGTGCAATGTCTTATTCATTGGTGGAAGTTCTGTCAGCTCCCAAGTCTGATTCTCTACCAGTCTGATTCTTTGGTAGAGAATCATCTCCTCCTTCTTGGTCAGCTCTCACTTGCTCGAACTCTCATCTTGCAAGATTCATTCATAGCTTTGTGGATCTCCACCATTTATCTGTACAAGCTCCGGTTTTCCTGTCTTTGGCGCTCTACCACTTTTCAGGAAATTGACTTTCTTCTGCTTCCCTATAATGCATCTCTGACTCATGTGTCATCGCTTGAGTAAACCTGTAGTCATATATAGTGTGTCAGTTTTTATTACCCCGAGCCAGTACAAATGCTCTTTTGCTAATCTTCTAGGTGTTATCTGAGAACACAACCGAATGACCACCATTATTGAGCTACCCAACAGAGATGGGGTTTTTCTTCAACTCAGAAACGTGTCTGACCATTTGTAAAGTCCATTTGCTCTTGTTAGGGAGTGCAATATCAATGTCTCTTATCCTCACCACATCCAGAACTTTTTCATCAGCCATATATATCTTCTCAAAGTTACCTGCAACATAATTTTGCGTTAACTCCAGACGGGAAGATATATGGAAGGAAGCCCCTGAATCCAGTATCCAGTAATCAACAGAACTGTGAACTGTCATAAATAGTGTATCGTGCTCCATTCCTCCATAGACTCTCCTTTTTTTATAAATGTCTACTTTATGTTGGCTACTCACTTCTCTCAAAAAATTCTAATTGTTACTTTAATGTCAGGACTAGGAATTTAGTCATTGAATTTAATCATTGGATCTAATGCCTTGATATCAAGCTCCACTATCAAATAATTAGGGATAGGATAAATTTTTAACATAGAAACATAAGGTTGGTAGGTATCAGTCTTGGCACCTTGACACATGAGCCCTCAAATATACTTATGTGTTTTGCATGCTGCTTAGGAAAGCGTCATTGCTTAATCACGTTTTCTTCCAGAAATCCAACAAATTAAAAATTAACCTAAATTAATAAATGATTTAATTAATGTTGTTAATTAGCTAAAATAAATATTACTCACCAGAAAGTAGAAAAATCTAATTATAATAACACTACCAAAATGTCATCAATCTGAAGCTTGAAGGAAAGAGAATATAGTCTTTGAGAATAAGTGGAACAAGAAGTAGTTTGTGCTTAGGTTGTTTATGATTCTACTTAAAAAGTTTATTCGTGTTCGGCTTGTTTACTTAACAAATGAGCTGAACATGAGCTACTTAACGAGTGGAGCACGAGTTGTCCGCGAACATCGAGCTTTTTGGACAGCTCTAATTTGAGAGAAATTAAGTAGATCAACAAAGCAAACTCCTATTTCTTTTCTTAATACCTTCTATGTTTTTGTTTCCTTTCTTCCTTTAAAGATGACAATATTGAAAAAAGAAGACTGCATAACCATTTGGTGTTGAATAAATAAAATATTTGCATAAAAGTAAATTGTATTATGTCTTGTGAAGTGTTTTTCCATAACTAATCATATAAAAATATATGGTAGTATTGTATTAAATTATTGAAATTAACATGTTATTGCCTTATATTCATATATCTTCTATTTAAGTAATAAAATTAAATCAAGGCAATTAAGCATGTGAGATAATTTCCAAATGAAATTGGGGCCAGAGGATGCAATTTATTAGGGAATTATAGCATTAAATGTTCATATAAATTATTTATGTAATTCCATTATTGGGTGTAGATTTCTCTCTCATTTCATTACTTGGCTATTGTTATAAATATTTGATTTTTCTTAAATCTTGGGTTACTCTTGAGCATGGATCAAAGGGCTTGCTCTTTAGAGAACTTGATGATTCCAATGAAATTTTGTCCAGAATGGAAAATCCTCTTCTCTCACTAAATCATTTGAATGACATAATAAAATTTAACATAAATTATAATTTATTTGAACAAATATGTAGCAACAACTTGCTCTGCCCAAAAGATGATAAGGAGCGCAAGACCTTGCTTAGTGTCTGCCTCNAAGGTGAGCGGTAGGTGACATGTGGTAGGTGAGCGGTACCACATTACAAAAGTGCCCTTTTACCTTAGTTCAATAATTGGGGGGTCAAAATAACAATTCT
>JXCR01127979.1:125608-162138 GCA_002079205.1 Phalaenopsis hybrid cultivar
CCAGAAATTTTTACGTGGAAAACCCGTAAAAAGGGGAAAAACCACGGGGTCTGGCCCAGTTGTAAAAATCTACTATAAGTTGATGATTACAAATGCCACTTGTCCCACAGGCGGGAAAGGGTAACTAGCTTTCCACTTTACAACGTCAACTGATGACGTCTAGTAAGTGATGGTTGAAGGAGACCGACAGTGATCAACGGTAGTCGACGACAATCGATGACGGTCGGTGGTGGTCGATAGAGGTCATTGGTGGCTGATGACGGACGGTGGTGGTCGACGGAGGTTAGTGGTGACTGGAGGTGATTAGCGGTGTCNCCTAGACATGTCCCCCTCCCACCCCCCTACCCCCATCCCCCTAAAGAAAGCCAAAGAAATCCAAAAGCTTATCGGTCGGATCGCAGGTCTGAAGTTAGGGATAAAGGTGTTCCATTCTTTAAAGTACTTAGGAGAGCTAAATGCTTCAAGTGGACGCCATAATTCGAAGAGGCCCTCCAGAACCTCAAACAAATCCTCGCCTCCCCTCCCTTCCCTCACTTCAAAGCCCAAAGCTGAAAGAGAAGCTCCATCTTTATCGCAGGGTCAGGTAACTAAATATGTACAAATGAAGTTGTGTCCGCATGAATCTTAAAGTAGATGGGCGACCTATGAAGAAAGTACAACTGATCAAATGTAGNTAGGGATAAAGGTGTTCCATTCTTTAAAGTACTTAAGAGAGCTAAATGCTTCAAGTGGACGCCATAATTCGAAGTGGCCCTCCAGAACCTCAAACAAATCCTCGCCTCCCCTCCCCTCCCCTCCCCCGCTTCAAAGCCCAAAGCTGAAAGAGAAGCTCCATCTTTATCGCAGGGTCAGTTAACTAAATATCACATGAAGTTGTGTCCGCATGAATCTTAAAGTAGATGGGCGACCTATGAAGAAAGTACAACTGATCGAATGTAACAATAGACGATCGTTTCAAATGAGTAGCGACGGAGAAAACGCCTTAGTCGAACGAACAAACAGAGGATGACAAAAGAAAGTCTCTCAAGACGATCATCAGCCTTCAAAATGATCGAGAGGGGGCTCTTTCAGACCATGAATCGATCAAACTAAAACCAGTNAAATGTAGCAATAGACGATCGTTTCATATGAGAAGCGACGGAGAAAACACCTTAGTCAAACGATCAAACAGAAGATGACAAAAGAAAGTCCCTCAGGACGATCATCAGCCTTCAAAATGATCGAGAGGGGGCTCTTTCAGACCATGAATCGATCAAACTAAAACCTGTCAAGCAATCGACAACCTTTATTGATCGAATAGGTCCCAAGCCTTATTATAGACAAATAACCTTGTAAATTATCAAACACTCCCCCCGCCCTCCCCCCCGAAATATTAACGATTTGAGGGTCATTATGTACTTTTATAATATTAGAACTCCTTTGGCTTGTCTACTACCGCTCATTCACTCTTAATTGCCTCCGAATAGAATGTTCTATTTCTTGGGCGTATTTCCCAAACAATCTCAGATTCAACAAATGCATTTAGCTCTGACTACATCAACCTCTTTGTTGATGCTTTCTATCAATAATTTTGATCGACAGACCTAGTTGATACTTCCATCATTGCCCTCTATCGATATCACTTTTGCCCTCTTATTAGTGCTTTTTTTGACAAAAATATCATTGCAAACTATTTGCATCTGAATAGATAAAAAGATCCAGCTCTTTCCAATTGTCTTCCTTCTAATAGATAGAAAGGAAGCAA
Source organism: Phalaenopsis hybrid cultivar (assembly GCA_002079205.1). Taxonomy (NCBI): domain Eukaryota; kingdom Viridiplantae; phylum Streptophyta; class Magnoliopsida; order Asparagales; family Orchidaceae; genus Phalaenopsis; species Phalaenopsis hybrid cultivar. Next base: position 127,353 of record JXCR01127979.1, read on the forward strand.
AACTTCAATCCTTGCACACAAAGAATAAAATATTTTTTTCTCAAAATCATTTTCAAGATTAAAAAACTCCCAAATCAACAAACAAATTCCTTTCCATATTAATATCAGAAAAAATTAAACTTCAAAAATAAAATAATAATAATAATAATCAAGTTTTGGTAATCCAGCATTGAAAGGATAACAGTTGAAGATACCAAACAGTTTAGTAGTAAGCAGGGTGATAAGAACCACATATTTCAGGAGTCACATAACTCGCTATTACTGTTGCTTGTCAACAGCTATCAATCTTTAGATAACCACTCCATCTAACACTCACCAAACAATACATGAAGGAGAAATCTATGTCACCAAAAGCTAAAAACTATATAAACAAAATATCAACAAGGTAAGGCACAGAACAAAATATCAACAAGGTAAGGCACAGAACAAAATATCATGTATAATCATAACCAACTTAAGAGAATGTTCCTTGCATCCCTCAAGGAAAAATTTATTTCAACTAAGAAGCACTGATGAAACAAATTTTCTCATTAGTGGAATCCTCTGTAGCAGCTGAAAGTCATTTAATCATAAAAGTATAGACCTACCGCTCGACGAATTCGACTAAGAGTTGGCCCAATGTCCAAGTATCCTTCAGAGCTAAAGGCAGCCTTCCATTTTCTAACACTAAGGGTCTTTCCAGCCTGCATAAACAAAATAAAATGTAATTACCTCAGCTAGGAGCTGCAATTATAGCAAATTTGAAATAAATGTTCAAGAGAAGGAAAGAACAAAAACAAAAACTAGCCCTCACAAATGGAAAAGCTCAACTCAAGAAAAGAATTCAAGAAGAAAGGAACTCCAATGAATAGATTAACTAGGTGAATTCATAAATAAAGGTTAACAAATCAAGCAATCCCCAGAAACCGCATTGATGAACCTCAGATCCACAGAATAAGGTAACATCGCTGCCCAAAAAATCACCTTCAATCTGACTAACAATTAACCCAGCCCCAGCTAAAATTTCAATGAACTCATAAAAACTCAACCTTTGGTCCACAGATCTCCCGAACAGATAAACCCAGATGGATAAAGAGATCAAACAGGAAATCAGAAGACAGAATTTTTATCACATGGAGCGCAACAAAATCCATAATTTCATAAAAATAACGGAGAACTGTTGAATAAAACAAAGCAAATCAAAATCAAAAGCACAGCTGCCAATATGGTGAAAAGATAGGATCTGAAACAAAAAAAAACCTTGATCTTGAATCGGGACTTGGGGATGTCGTCTGTGTACTCCGGCCTGACTTCGTAGTAGGCATCCACCGGTTGTCCAGGATTCCTCCACATTCTCTTGAACACAATCAAAGTACTCAAAAAGCTAATAAGAAATCCTTCGATATGAATAAAATCAAAAAGGAAGGCGGAGAAGATGAAAAATTGAGAAGGCCTCGATACCGCTCAGCGCCGAATGGACGCCGCGTAAGCGGAAGGATGGATTTAGCGGGGCGGGGAATTTGGAGGGGAGGGGCAGGCAGCAGCGAGGATATTATAGTCATTGTTTAAGGAGAGGAATTAGTTCATGCGTCCGCGTTGGGTAGAGGCAAACGCCAAACAACCATATTGAAGCTTTTTGCTTAAAATGAGAAATTTAAGTAAACAAATTGGAAAATTTCACATTAAAGGCCACTTAAAATTTAAATTAGAAATATTTGTTCACTATTTAATTTTCTTAGAAAATTATATCTAAAAGATTATTTCATACTCAAAATATCTTATTTTTTAGCTTATATTTCAACAAACTTTAAATAAAATTCTATCAAGATTTAAGTCTTACACGACAAATATTTAAACATTATTTGATCTTTTTTGTGCAAACCTTCAAATCATGTGTTTTTATTTGAAAATGGGTTCAAATAGGGTTGAACATGATTTATATATGATTATAATAAGATATATAGTTTAACTTATATTACTATACTTTTATTATACTAAAATAATAATTACAACTAATAGCTATAATAAAAAAAATTACAACAACATTAATTTACGAATTACATTAAGTATAAGTAGTTAAACTATACTTACAATAACAAAAAATAATAATAAAGAAGAAATTATTTTGAAGGCAATGAATACTACACCTCTCAAATAATTCATTTAAGGGCTCTCATTGCATATTGATTACAGTTATGTTGTATTATGTCATTTTACCTTTTTAAAGGTCTTTTATTTTTCTTTGAGTAGTCACTCTCAATTTTAGATGTTTTAATTTTTTACTAAATATGTATTTCCAACCTTAACAACTAATTTCTTATGCATATAACTTTGAACAAATGATCTAATATTTGATATTTTGGATTCGGGTTGCAGTCAACCCATACATGCATGAGAAGTCAAAAATATCAAAAATTTTATATGTATATGTTTTGTCCCACAAACCAATGTCATAATTATTGTTAAGACTATACATTTCAAACCAATTAATGAGCCTAATAATCAAGATTTGAGCCATATTTAAGGGCTTCCCCAATTCTTCTTAATTTTTTAATTAAAATAATTAATGTTTTTTTTGTAATGTTGTGTCTATCAAAGAATCATTTATGCATTGTGAGCTTAAAAAATTCTAATAATATCGTCATTAAATAGGTGTGTGCACTCTTAAAAATATCATTGAAGCTCTCTAAAATATCATTTATGATCAAATTATAATATCTTTTTGAGAGGAAAACACAACCTTATCGCTCAAAGTCAATGCATTATGAAAATGTGATATAATAGTTGAGTTCTTGACATATGTTTTGTCAAAATGCATATAGAACTCCGTTCTTATCTTGACTTTAAAAGCCAAGTGGCATTCCTCATAACAACCATTTGTTTTGAACTTCATGGTGACATGATGAGTACAAGCTTCATAATGTACATCTAAAAAATGATTGTTAAAGCAATGAATGGTGTTATTATCTATTAATTATAAACACCAATTTTTAATTGTTCATATTGAATCCCTCAGCATTGCCATAAAATACATGAATGACTCGTTTCTTAAGTCTGCTACTATAAATGTCATTAGATATATTTTAGCATTGGCCTCTTACTCCATTTCCCCAAGCAAGGTACCTCCACGAAGTATATTAAAAGATATCACCTCCATGCTTAATACTACAACATGCACTTAAGGCCCAAAAATAAAAAATTATATTTAAAAAACTCTTTGTTGTCAAATTGAAGCTCACTAATTGTTCCTAATTTTTATTATTTATTTAAACCAAATATGATTGTAGCATCTTTAAGAAGTCTTTAGAGGATCTTCTCGACTAGGTGATTGCTCGCCATAAACCACCATATATAATGCATAATTTAAATAATTCCTGTTAGTTATAAAGTATGTGAATAATTAGAACTGCTCGTTTGTTACTTTTTTGGTTGATCATAAATCAAAGTTGTAATCCCTAATAAATATTACTTTTGTGTTAAGGTATCCATAGAATCAATATCATGTATAATGTATAATCTACAACATCACTTTTATATTGAAGCCAAATATTCACTTATTTTTGCGTATGTTATATCAATATCATCACGTACATGTTGGGTAATGTGGAGACCTGATCATTCTTAATTTAATTAGTTTTCTAATTAAGAATCACACTTATCGCTCACCTACCTTCCCACCTACCTCCCACCCCCCACCTACCGCTCTCCTAATTTCTATAAATAGCCTCTTATGGCTTGTCATAAAGCCAAGTCAAGCCAAGCAAGACAAAATCAAGTCCTCTAAGAGAGAAAGAGAGGAAAAGAGAGAGAGGGGAAGGGAGAGAAGAAAATAAAGATTTTCTTGTAAACGTCGAGGAGCTCGATGATGTAATTTCTCAAAGAAATAAAATTCTCTGCAGCTCCGTGGACGTAGGCAAATTTGTCGAACCACGTAAATCTGTGTGTCTCTTTGGTGTTTTTCTGCGTGCAATTTTTCTAGTTCCATTTTTAACTCTATTGTCGTCGTTTTTCACAACAACTGGTATCAGAGATTTGGTTCAGATCTAAGAATGATGGGCGGAGATGAACTAATGACATCGAGGATCGAGAAATTCAATGACATAGATTTTGCTTACTAAAGGATGCAGATAAAGGACTACCTCTATGGGAAGAAACTTCATCTTCCGTTACTGGGAAAGCGACCAGAAAAGTTGAACGAGGCGGAATGGAATCTATTAGATCTACATGTTCTGGGGGTTATTCGATTAACCCCGTCAAGATCGGTTACCCACAACATCATCAAGGACAGGACTGCTGCAGATCTCATTGCGGCTTTATTATGCATGTATGAAAAGTCATCGGCGAATAACAAGGTGCATTTGATGAAAAAATGATTCAACTTGAAGATGGCGGAAGATGTCTCTGTTGCTCAAAACTTGAATGATTTCAATACTATCACAAATCAATTGTCGTCTGTTGAAATTGATTTTGATGATGAGATACGTGCGTTGATATTGTTGGCTTCATTGCCAAATAGCTGTGAAGTCATGGAGATGACATGTAGCAGTTCTGCAGTTAAAGATAAGTTGAAATATGATGATATTTGTGATTTGATTTTGGCTGAGGAGATGTGCTTGAAAGATTTTGGCGAGACCTCAGATTCGAGTTCAACACCAATTGTTGATTCCAGAGGTAGATCACAAGACATGAACTCAAACAGACGAATATCAAAATCAATGTCTGATCAGCAGACAACTTGTTGAAATTGTGACAAGACTGGCCACATAAAAGGAACTGCAGGAATCCAAAGAAGAAAGACGATCACAAGACATTAACTCAAACAAACGAAGATCAAAATCAAGGTCTGGTCAGCAGGCAACTTGCTGGAACTGTGACAAAGTTAACCACATAAAAAGGAACTGTAGGAATCATAAGAAGAAGGAGAATGATGACGCTAATGTTGTAACTGAAGAAATACATGATGTAATATTACTGACATTTCACTGTTCTGTTGATGACTGGATAATGGATTCAGGAGCTTTCTTCAATACATTTGCCCGACGGGAGTTAATGCGAAATTATATTACAGGTAACTTTGAGAAGGTATATCTGGCTGATGGAAAAGCTCTGAACGTGGTTGAGATGGGAGACGTTGATATTGCACTCCCTAAAAAAAAGCAAATAGACTTTGCAAAAGGTCAGACACTTTTCTGAGTTGAAGAAAAACTTCATCTCTGTTGGGCAGCTCAATGGGGGTGGTCATTCGGTGGTGTTCTCAGATAACACATAGAAGGTTACCAAAGAAGCATTATTACAAGCTCGAGGTAAGAAAACTGACACACTATATATGACTACAGCTTTATTCAGGCATGGACACATGAGTCAGAGGTCCATATGGGGAAGTGGAAGAGGGTCAATTTCTTGAAAAGTGACAGAGCCTCAAATGCAGGAAAATAAGACTTTATACAGACAAATGGTGGAGAACCACAGAGCAATAAGGAAATCTTGCAAGATGAGAATTCGAGCAAGTGGGAGCTGACCAAGAAGGAGGAGATGAATTCCCTGTCAGGGAATCAGACCTGGGAGCTGACAGAACTTCCACCAATGAAGAAGACATTGCACAATAAGTGGGTGTACCGAGTAAAGACTACGCTTTGTGGCAGTAAGAGGTACAAGACTGAACTTGTTGAAAAGGGGTTTCAGTAGGGGCATGATATTGCTCATGCAGTGGAAGTTGTAAGCAGATACAAGAGTAACCCAGGAAAGAGCTTGGGGATACAAGGCTACGTTGACGGTGATATGTCAACTGAGGATCTTACTCGTGAGAAGCTGAAGTTGTGCTCGACTTCAGCTGGTCTTCTGGCATGAAGATAGGGGCTTTGAGTTGCAGAGGTGTAGGATATTCATGTTTGAGGAAAAAGTCGGTACAACTAGTAGATGATGCAGTCAGTTTTTTAATCTCCAAGTGAGAGAATTGTTGGGTAATGTGGAGATCTGATCCACCTTAATTTAATTAGATTTCTAATTAAGAATCTCACCTACCGCTCACCTACCTTCCCACCTACCTCTCACCCACCACACCCACCTACCTCCCACATACCGCTCTCCTAGTTTCTATAAATAGTCTCTTATGGCTTGTCATGAAGCCATGTCAAGCCAAGCAAGGTCAAACCAAGTCCTCTAAGAGAGAAAGAGAGGAAGAGAGAGAGAGATGAAGGGAGAGAAGAAAATAAAAATTTTCTTGTAAACGTCGAAGCGCTCGTTGGTGTAATTCCTCGAAGAAATAAAATCCTCTACAGCTCCGTGGACGCAGGCAAATTTTCCAAATCATGTAAATCTGTGTGTCGCTCTGGTGTTTTTCTGCGTGCAATATTTCTCGTTCCATTTTTTGTTTTATTGTCATCTTTTTCACAACAGTACGTTAGGAAATACAGTGAATGAAATGATCTTGTATCATTCTCATTTGCACAAAAAACATAAATGTTAATATTGTGGAAGTACATGGGATAATAGTGTTGACTAGAAAAGAATATCTCATTTAATAGAAAATAAATAAGCTCTTATAGATATCTAAGCCACTCTATTGAATAAACTAAAATTATTGATCTTCATCAAAGCAGTACACTCCCAATTTTATATTAAATTATTTTTATCAAGCTCTATTACTATGCGCACCAAAGTCGAGATCTTCTCCATCAATCTTCTGCTCTGTTTTCTATTGAATATCCAGCCATCTTGTTTCTCTTTATTCCATTCTTATCTATATATCTAGAAACCATCGGGAGAAGGCATAGCCTGCGATCGGTTGGGTAAGTGCTTCCCTCGACTTATCCGATGCCTAACCGTCAGCGTGGATTTTGCACTGTCGAAATGTTGTAAGTCCTCTTTCCCTTCAGGGCGATCGCCAACTGGGTCGTTGGGCACCAACGAGTTCTCAAGAAGGCCCCCATAGGAGTGTGTTCCCCGAGAACCGTTCCATGAGTGATGGTTGAACGTCCCTTTGAGTTATCAACGCTCGGAGGGCCTCAAATTGATCCATCATCTCCAGTCACAACTCCTGGACCTCCTCTTGGATATTCCGACGAACTGTCTCCCAATTGAATTCCATGGATGTTATAGCTCTATGCAAGATTTTTCCTTCGTAATTTGCGTCGTTTCTCGCTTGTGGCATGTCCACACCCATCGCAGCAACTAATAGGATGTTGAATTTTAAATTGTCTTTCATTGATACATGCCCCAAGAGTAGAAGCCGAGAGAAGGAGAGTGAGATAGAGTAAAACATACAAAGAATTCTATGGAGAGGAGTCGGCAAAAAAAGTCACTTGATTTATTCTTGGACCCCTCATTTATAAGGACATATTTGTAAAATTACATAAAGAAAAGAATGAATATGGAAACCGTCCTTAATGAAATTAATGCACACAATTTGAGTGTAATAAAACAATTTATCATCTAGTCAGCATATTTTAGTTGGTTGGCTAGGGCAACCAGTCTCGGCTGGTCGTCGGATGACTGGTTTAGATCATGCTTCTTCAACCTGACGCTTCAACCACCATCTTTGGTCGTTTGATGGTTTTGAGATTCGTGCAAGCGGTTTCAGTGCATACAATAAAATAACTTTATTTTTCTTGATTACATATAACTAAAACATTATTATCAAGTGTGTGGTGCTTAGTCTCGAGAGAATATTATGTGTGATCATCTGTATGTACGGATTAAAAATGTACACCCTACATCCACCCCGAGTTATCTTTATGTATGGATCAACCGCATGTAATAATTTTTTTCCTTAATCTCACCAATTTAAACACTAACGTGCAATATCGATGACCTGTTAATTGACTTGCCCATCGGCCACTGGTTAAACTTTATTTAAAAAATAAATAAATATTTTTATCTAATAAAAATAATACTAAGTAAATATTTGAAGTCATGCTTATTAATGGCAACCTTCCTCCTTCACAGGGGTATGTGAATATAAGATAGCTTTCATGCCAAAATTTAATGTTTATATTTATAACATTTTTTTATCATGAGTCTATATATAAAAAGGTTTATTTCACTCTTAAAAAAATAAGAATAATAATAATAATANGATGGCAACCTTCCTCCTTCATAGGGGTATGAGAATATAAGATAGCTTTCATGCCAAAATTTAATGTTTATATTTATAATATTTTTTTTATCATGAGTCTATATATAAAAAGGTTTATTTCACTCTTAAAAAAATAAGAATAATAATAATAATANCATTATCATGAGTCTATATATAAAAAAGTTTATTTCACTCTTAAAAAAAATAAGAATAATAATAATAATATTTGATGTGATATAAAAATATTAAGTAGTACAAAGTTAATATGGAAGTTTTGGTGTTAGATTTGTAAATAGGTAAGAATTGTGTGATATTTATGTAAATACAAGAAAATTATTTATAAATTTTATTTTCATCTGTCATAGTGANCTTGTAAATTTGTAAGAATTGTGTGATATTTATGTAAATACAAGAAAACTATTTATAAATTTAATTTTCATCTGGCATAGTGATGTCTGTTCTTGGTATTTGTTTGTGGCCTTGTGGCGACATGGGATAGCTTTCTGCGCCTTGCATNTTTGTAAATATGTAAGAATTGTGTGATATTTATGTAAATACAAGAAAATTATTTATAAATTTTATTTTCATCTGTCATAGTGATGTCTGTTCTTGGTATTTGTTTGTGGCCTTGTGGCGACATGGGATAGCTTTCTGCACCTTGCATGTAAATGAGTGGCATCATCCATATGGCAGCACGAAATCGCCAATATATATATATATATATATATATATATATATATATATATATATATATATATATATATATATATATNTGAGTTGAGCATGGGCTCGCTCGTGTTCGACTCGTTTACCCCCCTAATTTTGAGGTCCACCGGACCAAATGAACCAAGTTAACCAGGCTAAAATTCAGATGGCCATGAGACAAAAATGAATATGACAGAATGATTTAAGCACGAGCTATCCGATCGAATATTTAAAATTTTTATGTTAAATATTTAAGTTCATAAGAGTTATGTATATGTACGTAAAATTTTCTATCTTTCTAAAGACAACAACAGAAAGTCAAGCATTCTCGTAAGTTATTATATCACATAAATATTATAATTTTTTTAACAATAAATGACAAATTATAAAATAAATGTGGATTAAACNCGAGTTGAGCATGGACTCGCTCGTGTTCGACTCGTTTACCCCCCTAATTGTGAGGTCCACCGGACCAAATGAACCAAGTCAACCAGGCTAAAATTCAGATGGCCATGAGACAGAAAGGAATACGACAGAATGATTTAAGCACGAGCTATCCGATCGAATATTTAAAATTTTTATGTTAAATATTTAAGTTCATAAGAGTTATGTATATGTACGTAAAATTCTCTATCTTTCTAAAGACAACAACAGAAAGTCAAGCATTCTCGTAACTTATTATATCACATAAATATTATAATTTTTTTAACAATAAATGACAAATTATAAAATAAATGTGGATTAAACTCATGATTTAAAATATATATATATATATATATATATTCAACTGTTGAGCCACAAATCCATCATTTACCTAATATCTCTAATTATCTCATTCTATCATAGTTGTATTCATGAGAAGCCATGGCTCCAACATATAGCTATTCTCTCAGTCTTCAAACCATAAAACTAAAATGTTTAAAATGCCCATCATTAATTTATGATTTCCTCATTAATATTTTTCTCACCAAAAGAAAATCAATAATATAAATAAATTAGAACNTTCAGTCTTCAAAGCATAAAACTAAAATGTTTTAAATGCCCCTCATTAATTTATGATTTCCTCATTAATATTTTTCTCACCAAAAGAAAATCAATAATATAAATAAAATAGAACTTTATTTTATAATTTTGGTTTATGTTAGCCTGATATTGATTATTTCTGTGAATTTAACTGTTTTATTTTAAACTATTACCAATATATTATGCCCACATCTTCATGTCCTACACTAAGCATATCCTTCATGAATAATGCTAACTTGGTTATTGCATTTCATTACACTTAAAATTAATTTAAATTTCATTTCAATTAGCTAAACACAAATATTAAATTAAAGCCTAAAAAAATTTAAAAAATNCCCTACACTGAACATATCCTTCATGAATAATGCTAACTTGGTTATTGCATTTCATTACACTTAAATTAATTTAAATTTCATTTCAATTAGCTAAACACAAATATTAAATTAAAGCCTAAAAAAATTTAAAAAATCAAATTAAATTAAACCCTCTTTCAATCACCTTTACTCGTATCCTTTGATTTTCCGATAGTAGTAATGAACTAGATCGTTGTTTTTAAGAGAAAATAGCATTCAAACTAGACTTTTGGAATTTTTACTCCATATTCCTCTTAATAGCCCAAAATGGCAAAACAAACACTTGTTTTTTTTTTCATTTTTAGAAGTATGACCAAAAATTCATTTTGACACAATTTCCTTCCTGTACATATTTCTATGTTGTTCAAGACAGAAAAAATTTTGCATTTCAATACATTGCCATTTTCTCTTATTGATTTTATGAACATTTCAATTGAGAATACNTTCACGTTCTCCTAAACACATTTTTAATGTCGAAAAAAAATATACAACAATTGATGAAGAGTATGTGGCCTCCACGTCGTCAGTACGATCTGTCAACTGAGACCTCTAGGTTAATTAAGGAAAGAAATAAATAATAAACTAAAACATTAATTTATATTTAATTACCGGTTAACGTACTTAAAATACAAACTGAAAATGTCAAAACGTACCATGAATCTCACCCAATCCCCTTAACGCCAATATATAGCACCCAATTAAGCATTTAATTAAAATGGATTAGGTCTACTAACCGAATTTTCTTTTGATTAATGGGTATACTTCAGTTGGTGAAGCTTCAGCCTCAAGTCTAGCTTGTTATATGCTAGAGATAGTGATGGATAAAGAGCCACATGCAAATTGATACTATAGAATATTTTTCACATATTTGGGGCTATCATGTTGGGAAAAAAGTGTAGCCATATGTTGAATTCAAATGTGTCCAACAAATCATGCATAAGAAATAAACCGTATTGGTCGCGATAGAGAGAGAGAAAGATGGAGAAAGACAGAGAGCGAGCTACAAGACTTGTCTGGTAAGGGTGAAGAGAGATGTATCCGGGCTTTTTAATCGTTTTTATTTCTGGAATGCAGTGATTACATTGAGAAGGGGAGAGAGTTTTTCCTACAGACGGGTTGAGAGAGAAAAGCTCAAAAAGCTCTTTTTACATGAAATTGTTCTCCTATTTATAAAAGATAGAATGATAAAATATAAAATTACATAATTGCCATTGCTTTAAAGGGAGATGTATAAGGTATTCTAATCTTTTTTATTATCGAAAAATATCGCTTGCGAGCTTCTCGAAGGTGACTGGTCGGATTCATGTTGCTTTGTAACTTTTCGTTATATATCATTTTATCCGAACCGTTAGATTATTTTTTAGTGTACATCACATAAGCAGTATAAAGTGTTGTTTGATTGATGGAATAAGGAGTGTATTTAAAAAAAAAAAAAAAACCATATAGGGGTTTTAGAAAATTTAGAGTTTGCATATGAGAAAAATAATTGTGATGTAAAATGTCTATTTACATTATTTAAGTATAATAACATTCGTCTTAACATACGTTAGCCTCCTACGGTTAGCAGCCTTCTGCATGTTGCCTGGCGCCGCCACCTTAGGCTATTTGTTGCAGAAACCCGTCTGTCAGCATAACCAACTAGAACTGTTAACGAACTGATTTTAAGGTAACCACGCACTATCATTTTTTAGGTTAACCAAACTTCCGCTATATGAAGGGGCAATTGAGAATGGCTCCACACAAACCTTATAATTGAGTATTTTCTTGCTTAAAAACCTATATAAGAATATATATATATATATATATATATATATNACTTGACCTTTGAAATAAAATTTTTTTTTATATAAAATTTGATTAATTGTGCAGCTAAACAATAAATCAATTAAAAGAGGGGGTCGGTTAAGTTTGTTAAATGAGTTAGAGAAACACGTCAGAAGAATGTGTAACAATATCATCTCTATGATTGTGAATTCATGGTTAATGAGACACACAATAGGAGTACAACGTTCACACTTAGATCTAATAAAGGAATGCACCGACACCCAAATAGTATCAGTTATGTGCAACAACTCTGACCGTGGCTTCTTGATGAAATTTCTTAAACGATTAATCTATCATAAGATTACTCGAATAGGACCGCATTACTCCAACCATTGCATCAAAAAAGAGCTTAATATTTAAGAGTTTTGCTTCATTTTACTTGGGAGATTAAATAACCATGTGGTGGTTCAATTTTTTTCATAAGTCGTATTTAAGAGTTTTGCTTCATTTTACTTGGTGAAAATATGAGGATTTTCGCTGTCAGAGTAAAAACTTCACCAACAGCCTTAACGTTCAGCATACTTATGTTGGAGCAACTTAGACTTACGTTAAATAAGATTTATTAAATCTAGTAAATCCGATAAATTCATATTTACCAAATCCAATGTGCGATGAAGCTGAAGCTTGCGATCAACAACAAAATAAAGCCGCAACACGGTCAAACTTAGTTAATCCCGATCTATGTCGTAAAAGAGAAGGAACGAGAGGAGCTACAATAGTTAATACGATTGAACGGAGTGTTGGATTTATTAAAATTCATCTTTTTACTTTTTTTTTTATGTTCGGCTAGATTTAAGTTAAATTCATATCTAAAACTTAATAATATTATGCTACCAAATACTGTTGAAGGACAATCAATATCCAAGTAAGAGAGCATTGATGGAGTTGGGATTTTGGATTTTTACATCTACTGAGTTGACACATGAGATTTTTGTCCGGATGTTTTAATTTTATGAGAGTTAATTCATTTAAGAAACCACAATGAATAATTTAAACATATTATTTGTATTTTTCTAAACAGATTATAAGTCGTATGCATAAAATAATGTATTTAAAATAAATAAATAAATAAATATTTGGTGGTGCTCATTCAAAACTTGTTTTATACATTGCTTTTTCTATATTAAAAAAACAAACCACTTTATATTAAACAATAAAAAGTTTTAAGAAATTAAATTATCATCAAAGTGAGAACATATTTATGGGCCCCTATTTTTGATAAATTATTATATATATCAAAATAGTATTTGCGTTGATCTTAAAGAGATTTAATGGTTATGAAGGGAAGAGTGCGATAGAGGCTACTCCACTTTCAACAGATTGTGAGTAGGATTGTCAAAACGGCTCGTTGTTCGCAAACAACTCGTGTTCGGCTTGTTCGCTAAGTTAACGAGCCAAACACGAANAAAATAAATAAATATTTGGTGGTGCTCATTCAAAACTTGTTTTATACATTGCTTTTTCTATATTAAAAAAACAAACCACTTTATATTAAATAATAAAAAGTTTTAAGAAATTAAATTATCATCAAAGTGAGAACATATTTATGGGCTCCTATTTTTGATAAATTATTATATATATCAAAATAGTATTTGCATTGATCTTAAAGAGATTTAATGGTTAAGAAGGGAAGAGTGCGATAGAGGCTACTCCACTTTCAGCAGATTGTGAGTAGGGTTGTCAAAACGGCTTGTTGTTCGCGAACAGCTCATGTTTGGCTTGTTCGCTAAGTTAACGAGCCGAACACGAACAGCACGAATAAATATTTGTTCGTTCATGTTCGACTCATTTTGGCTCGAAATACTACTAATCAATTATATATATATATATCTTGAATCAGTTCTATTTTTACAAAAATTAATTGACTACAAGACTACAAAAATTTATAATCAATTAAAAGTATTAATAAAGAAAATATAATAGAAGTTATTAAACTAGATTCAAATGATGTTTTAAATCTTGCATCAATCCTTAACATCTTATGGCTATGTGATTAGGGNTAAAATATATTATTTGAAATTGTGAAAACCAACTTGACCTTTGAGATAAATTTTTTTTTTTATATAAAATTTGATTAATTGTGCAGCTAAACAACAAATCAATTAATAGAGGGGGTCGGTTAAGTTTGTTAAATGAGTTATAGAAACACCTCAGAAGAATGTGTAACAATATCATCTCTATGATTGTGAATTCACGGTTAATGAGGCACACAATAGGAGTACAAAGTTCACACTTAGATCTAATAAAGGAATGCACCGACACCCAAATAGTATCAGTTATGTGCGACAACTCTGACCATGGCTTCTTGATGAAATTTCTTAAACAATTAATCTATCATAAGATTACTCGAATAGGACCACATTACTCCAACCATTGCATCAAAAAAGAGCTTAATATTAAGAGTTTTGCTTCATTTTACTTGGGAGATTAAATACTCATGTGGTGGTTCAATTTTTTCAAAAGTTGTATTTAAGAGTTTTGCTTCATTTTATTTGGTGAAAATTTGACGATTTTCGCTGTCAGAGTAAAAACTTCACCAACAGCCTTAAAGTTCATCATACTTATGTTGGAGCAACTTAGATTTACGTTAAATAAGATTTATTAAATCTAGTAAATCCGATAAATTCATATTTATCAAATCCAATGTGCGATGAAGCTAAAGCTTGCGACCAACAACAAAATAAAGCCGCAACACGGTCAGACTTAGTTAATCCCGATCTATGTCGTAAAAGAGAAGGAATGAGAGGAGTTACAATAGTTAATTCGATTGAACGGAGTGTTGGATTTATTAAAATTCATTTTTTTAATTTTTATGTTCGGCTAGATTTAAGTTAAATTCATATCTAAAACTTATTAATATTATGCTACCAAATACTGTTGAAGGACAATCAATATCCAAGTAAGACAGCATTGATGGAGTTGGGAGTTTGGATTATTACATCTACTGAGTTGACACATGAGTTTTTTGTCCGGATGTTTTAATTTTATGAGAGTTAATTCATTTAGGAAACCACAATGAATAATTTAAACATATTATTTGTATTTTTCTAAACAGATTATAAGTCGTATGCATAAAATAATGTATTTAAAAAAAATAAATAAATANGTTAGAGGGTGTTGCATGGTTAGGACTCTGTTTTCGTGGACTTCCCTCACGAATCCAAGAGATTTTCCCCCTAAACCTAACACATTATTCTAATAGGTCGAAAACCTGGTAACTCATTATTATTCGGCTACATCATCCCTCGGTAAATGGGTTTATGCCACCGCAATCTAGAGAAAGAGGAAATTCCTTTCATCCTCATTTTTGACATTTGTTTTTCTGTTATGGGACTATGTCTTGCTAAAATGTATGTTCTCATGATGCAAACTACCGACAAAAATACTTTCGCACGCGATTCAGGCTCAAATTGGCTCGAGCATCGACGAAGTTGTCTCAATCGCATGAACGTATCTGAAACATCAAGTTTAAATAAGAATGACACTCATATTATTATGGTTTCATGCACGAGTGGATGCACACAAATCAATACATATAACTTTAAATTAAAGAAAAGAGACTTAAAAAATAAATAATATGGGACGACGGAGCATACCTCTCCATAACGTTGTCCCTTCTCGATGGAGGGTCAGGGCCCTCCCCCAAAAATGGTTGGGATTATCCCGGCTACCCGGACCTCATTGGTTCAGAAAGGTCTGTTTGAGGGTTCTCCTGTCACTGTTTATGTGCATTGACTGCAACAAACTCTTTGACCTTCCCGACGTGAATAAGCTTCTCAATCAAGTTCCGAAGGTGACGACATTCCTCCATGTCGTGGACATGGTTGTGATGGTGCTGGCAGTACCTCTTCGGATCTTGTAAGGATGGGGCCTCCTTCAGGTGCTGAGCCAGTTTGAAATAGTCTTTGTTCTGTACGTCATGGACTATTTCGGTCATTGACACGTCAAGGGGTGTCAAACTTTGCATTCCTGGTAGACATGCGGCCGCTCATAATACTGGGTTGGTCAGCGGTCAAACCGTCATTTTCTGTCATGATTCCCCAAGTCATTTCTTCGTTGATTTCGTGACCGAGAGTTATTGTTTTGGTAACCGATAGAGGACTGATTGTCCATTGCCTTGTGCAATCCCCCCGCCCTCCCTCCCTCCCGCTCTTTCCGCTTCTTCGAGGGGTGGTTGGATGATTTCAACTTACCCTTCAAAGAGTGCTGGAGATCTTCTTCGACGAGTATGTGCTCATTCTCCATCTCCATTACTTTTGCAAAAGTAGCGAGTTTAAATAGGTTTATGTCATACTTGAACTGCTTGCTTCGGACTCTTCATTTCAAGGTTTTTTTCAATTATATCAAGCTTCAGATCTCTAATCTCGAGCATCTCATTTTGGAAGCGAGTGATGTAGGCTCGCAGACACTTTTTTCTCCTTGCTTGAGATCAAGCAGTGTCTCCGAGTCTTTCCACTTCTTCTGCACGTTTTAGAAGTGTGAAACGAAGAGTTTCTTAAACTTGTAGTAACTTGGGCTGGTTTCGATAGCAGACCATTGAAGCACCGAAGAGTTGATTCCTTCAGGGTGTTTAAGAAGAGATGATACATTATAAGGTCATCAATCTGGAACAGACTAATAAATGTTCGAACGATGCGACGTGATCGATCAGGTCAATCCTAGGCGAGGAGTTTTTAGCTTAGATGAAGGTATTTCCTCTTTGACTTGGTGAGTAAATGCGCCTCCTGCGAGCGGTCAGACAGGCACTCACATCCGCTCTTCCGAACGCCTGTTCTCCTGTGCAGACGATCTGGTGTCTGTGTGTTGGAACTCGCCTTGTCCCTTCATCCGCTGGTCGCTGACTTGGTTGTCCAGAGTAGCTAGGCTGCTGGTGCGGCCCTTTGAGGGTGAACCCACTGAGGTTCCGCCTCCAAATGTGGCGACTAATCGTTCCTCTAGTTGATTGCTACCTGGAGGATCTTGAATTGCTCTATCATAAGGGTTATTTGGGCTTGCAAGCCCTATACTTGTGCATAGATGTCTGGTTATGTAATATATGTATTGAGTTCCATGCGTGTTTTTTTTTTTTTTGGAAGTTTCTCCTTTGTAGTCTTTTCGACTTCTCATATGTGGCATATCCACACTCATCGCACCACCTTTTAGGATGTTGGAGCATAATTTGTCCTTTGTGAATATGCCTCGAGAGTTAGGGTTGAACGAAATAGAGGAGAGAGAGAGAGAGAGTAGAATATGTTTAGAATTCCCTGTAAAGAGAGTTGGAAAAAGAGGACCCTTCATTCATATTTTTTCCTACCATTTATAGGAGAGTATTTTGTACAATTATGGAAATGAGGGGACGGTTATGGAAACCACATTTAATACAATGGATTCATACCATATCTATATTTATAATTAAAATTTTAACATAGTGGTAATTGGCTGTCCGGCTTATTTTAATTCAGTCGACTGAGGCGACCGGTTGAGTAGCAACTGTGTTCTCTGAAGTACATGTTAGCCGACCGAGGCACCCAGTTGAATCTCGATCTCGTTTGTTGCAATAAAACGGTTTTACCGATTAGCCGCGATCAAAGATCCTTGCCTACTTCTCGGTCGATCGGGCCTGTCGCTTGAGTCTCTCTCCATGGCGTGTTGGCCGATTCTCAACCACGCGGTTGGCAATAGAGCGATATGACGCATTGGTTGTCCTGCCATCATATGGGTCGTTTAGATGATTTGAGATTCATGCTGACAGTTATGGTGTATACAATTATAATATTTTCTTTTATTTTTTGTGCTTTATTTAAAATTATTATTTTTTTAAATCATTGAGCTAAATTCAAGCCGAACAAGCACCTCAAACGAACAAAAAATTCTAATCAAGTCGATCGCAAATAGGTCATTCATGTGTCATTTCAAACACGAGTCAATTTTTAATAAATTGATTTTTTTACAAGCTGAACTCTAATATATACTAGCTCACTCAATCTCAACTCATTTGCACCTCCATTAAAGATCGCGAACATAACTCTCTCTCACACACACACAAACACACACACATTCCCTCTCTATACTTATAATGATTTTCTAACTTCTATGTCAATGAAATTCCCTCCCTAAATTTGATAATAACTTCCTAACTTTCATTATGTTTCTCTTAAAAAAGTATACGCGTTCGAATGGATATCACAACGGTTAAAAATATAGTGAAGAATCCTAAAATACCGGTTCAGGAGCCCACCCTATCAAAAAATTAAAAAAAAAAAAAATCTAATTCTCCTGTCATCTCAAACCTTTCAACTGATGATCACAAAATAGAGAAATCTCTCTACATAGCATCCTCATCGTTACTCTGCCATGCACTTCTTCAACCACCAGCTTGACACCTGGCTATACTAAGAAATGATATACATTAGCTTACAAGTATCACCTAGTAAATTAAAGATAACATGATCATAAAATTTAAATAGAGGTTGGGTCATAGGTANGCTCCATGTTAGATATATTGTTGGCACCACTTTTTGATGTCAGTTGAGTGGGATGTCCGCTTGAGCGTAACGGGACAATGCTTCACGGATATATTTTTTCTCCGTAGCTCCAGATATTTGTTAGGGCTTCCCGAGGCACGCTTTCAAGCTCAGTAAGACAAGTGTTCACTTCTATGAGGTGCCCCATGGCTTGCAATCACTAGATCGCATCAAATACCCCAAAGAAAATTATTTTGCCTGGGGCGCCCTAAGTGCCTTTAGTCCTATGGCGTACCCCCCCTAGAGTCTAGACTCATGCTAGACTTGTGATGGCTCTACACTGGCATACAAGGAGTTGGGAGAACCGGCAACGTGCATTGGATGCACTTGCGCCTTTGCTCTTCTAGCGCGCTCGTGTTAAACCCGTGCTATCGAATAGGGAGTTGTGAGAACCCGTGTCGTGCTTTGGGCGCCCCCGCATCGGGTCTTAGGGCTTGCCCGTGCCGCACATATGCCACACTATGTCGGGAGATAGTAGGGCGCCCCCGCACCACGACCAGGTACACCCACTCTAACATCGGCGCACCGGCGTTGTGACCGCGGCAAATCCAAACCAGATCAAATTCTGCTCCGATCTTGCTGCCCGGAATTTTCGCATTGAGGGACCCTGGTCCCTTAAATAACGCTAATAGGCATGTAAACATGGGATTAAAGGGTTATTATATGGGTATTATGCCTAGAATATCATTAAGCAATGGACGATTGGGTCCTAGGGTGAATATATGCCCAAAAATGGCATAGGGGGAAACCTTAAACCAAAAACCATTAGAGAAAATTAGGAGAGGCCATTCAATCCAAATTAGGGGAGCGGGGGAGAAGCTTTTGGCTGGTTGCGGAGCGCACTAGGAGAAGGAGAAAGCCTCGCTTCCTTCCCCTCTTCTTTCTCAACATCTTCTTCTCGATTCTTCTTCCTCCTCCTCATATCCTTCTTCTTTCTCCATTAATTTGCTGAGGGCAGAGTGAGGGAACTCTTTTGGAGGAGCCTCTTGGAGGAAAAGCTTCATATCTACTTTGGAAGAGGACAATTTCATCTTCACTTTGGAGAAGGAGAAAGCTAGCTTCGTCGGCACGTGAAAGGAGCAAGGATCAAGCAAAGAGAACTCACGATACATCTTCTTGCTATTTCCTTTCTAGAAAGCCCTATAGGTCTGGATGAAAGAGAAATTAGGGCTATAATTCTGTGTTAGAGGGTGTTGCATGGTTAGGACTCTGTTTTCGTGGACTTCCCTCACGAATCCAAGAGATTTTCCCCCTAAACCTAACACATTATTCTAATAGGTCGAAAACCTGGTAACTCATTATTATTCGGCTACATCATCCCTCGGTAAATGGGTTTATGCCACCGCAATCTAGAGAAAGAGGAAATTCCTTTCATCCTCATTTTTTACATTTGTTTTTCTGTTTTGGGACTATGTCTTGCTAAAATGTATGTTCTCATGATGCAAACTACCGACAAAAACACTTTCGCATGCGATTCAGGCTCAAATTGGCTCGAGCATCGACGAAGTTGTCTCAACAACATTAGATGATGAAATGAATCGCATGAACGTATCTGAAACATCAAGTTTACATAAGAATGACACTCATATTATTATGGTTTCATGCACGAGTGGATGCACACAAATCAATACATATAACTTTAAATTAAAGAAAAGGGACTTAAAAAATAAATAATATGGGATGACGGAGCATACCTCTCCATAACGTTGTCCCTTCTTGATGGAGGGTCAGGGCCCTCCCCCAAAAATGGTTGGGATTATCCCGGCTACCCGGACCTCATTGGCTCAGAAAGGTCCGTTTGAGGGTTCTCCTGTCACTGTTTATGTGCATTGACTGCAACAAACTCTTGACCTTCCCGACGTGAATAAGCTTCTCAATCAAGTTCCGAAGGTGACGACATTCCTCCATGTCATAGACATGGTTGTGATGGTGCTGGCAGTACCTCTTCAGATCTTGTAAGGCTGGGGCCTCCTTCAGGGGCTGAGCCAGTTTGAAATAGTCTTTGTTCTGTACGTCATGGACTATTTCGGTCATTGACACGTTAAGGGGTGTCAAACCTTGCATTCCTGGTAGACATGCGGCTGCTCATAATACTGGGTTGGTCAGTGGTCAGACCGTCATTTTCTGTCATGATTCCCCATGTCATTTCTTTGTTGATTTCGTGACCGAGAGTTATTGCTTTGGTAACCGATAGAGGACTGATTGTCCATTGCCTTGTACAATCCCCCCGCCCTCCCTCCCTCCCGCTCTTTCCGCTTCTTCGAGGGGAGGTTGGATGATTTCAACTTACCCTTCAAAGAGTGTTGAAGATCTTCTTCGACGAGTATGTGCTCATTCTCCATCTCCATTACTTTTGCAAAAGTAGCGAGTTTAAATAGGTTTATGTCATACTTGAACTGCTTGCTTCAGACTCTTCATTTCAAGGTTTTTCCAATGATATCAAGCTTCAGATCTCTAATCTCGAGCATCTCATTTTGGAAGCGAGTGATGTAGGCTTGCAGGCACTTTTTTCTCCTTGCTTGAGATCAAGCAGTGTCTCTGAGTCTTTCCACTTCTTCTGCACGTTTTAGAAGTGTGAAACGAAGAGTTTCTTAAACTCGTAGTAACTTGGGATGGTTTCGATAGCAGACCATTGAAGCACCGAAGAGCTGTTTCCTTCAGGGTGTTTAAGAAGAGATGATACATTATAATGTCATCAATCTGGACTAATAAATGTTCGAACGATGCGACGTGATCGATCAGGTCGATCCTAGGCGAGGAGTTTTTAGCTTAGATGAAGGTATTTCCTCTTTGACTTGGTGAGTAAATGCGCCTCCTGCGAGCGGTCAGACAGGCACTCACATCCGCTCTTCCGAACGCCTGTTCTCCTGTGCAGACGATCTGGTGTCTGTGTGTTGGAACTCGCCTTGTCCCTTCATCCGCTGGTCGCTGACTTGGTTGTCCAGAGTAGCTAGGCTGCTGGTGCGGCCCTTTGAGGGTGAACCCACTGAGGTTCCGCCTCCAAATGTGGCGACTAATCGTTCCTCTAGTTGATTGCTACCTGGAGGATCTTGAATTGCTCTATCATAAGGGTTATTTGGGCTTGCAAGCCCTATACTTGTGCATAGATGTCTGGTTATGTAATATATGTATTGAGTTCCATGCGTGTTTTTTTTTTTTGGAAGTTTCTCCTTTGTAGTCTTTTCGACTTCTCATATGTGGCATATCCACACTCATCGCACCACCTTTTAGGATGTTGGAGCATAATTTGTCCTTTGTGAATATGCCTCGAGAGTTAGGGTTGGACGAAGGAGAGGAGAGAGAGAGAGAGTAGAATATGTTTAGAATTCCTTGTAAAGAGAGTCGGAAAAAGAGGACCCTTCATTCAATTTTTTCCTACCATTTATAGGAGAGTATTTTGTACAATTATGGAAAGGAGGGGACGGTTATGGAAACCACATTTAATACAATGGATTCATACCATATCTATAGTTATAATTAAAATTTTAACATAGTGGTAATTGGCTGACCGACTTACTTTAATTCAGCCGACTGAGGCGACCGGTTGAGTAGCAACTGTGTTCTCTGAAGTACATGTTAGCTGACCGGGCACCCAGTTGAATCTCGATCTCGTCTGTTGCAATAAAATGGTTTTACCGATTAGCCGTGATCAAGGATCCTTGCCTACTTCTCGGTCGATCGGGTCTGTCGCTTGAGTCTCTCTCCATGGCGTGTTGGTCGATTCTCAACCACGCGGTTGGTAATAGAGCGATATGACGCATTGGTTGTCCTGCCATCATATGGGTCGTTTAGATGATTTGAGATTCATGCTGACAGTTATGGTGTATACAATTATAATATTTTTTTTATTTTTTGTGCTTTATTTAAAATTATTATTTTTTTAAATCATTGAGCTAAATTCAAGCCGAACAAGCGCCTCAAACGAACAAAAAATTCTAATCAAGTCGATCGCAAATAGGTCATTCATGTGTCATTTCAAACACAAGTCAATTTTTAATAAATTGATTTTTTTACAAGCTGAACTCTAATATATACTAGCTCACTCAATCTCAACTCATTTGCACCTCCATTAAAGATCGCGAACATAACTCTCTCACACACACACAAACACACACACATTCCCTCTCTATACTTATAATGATTTTCTAACTTCTATGTCAATGAAATTCCCTCCCTAAATTTGATAATAACTTCCTAACTTTCATTATGTTTCTCTTAAAAAAGTATACGTGCTCGAATGGATATCACAACGGTTAAAAATATAGTGAAGAATCCTAAAATACCGGTTCAGGAGCCCACCCTATCAAAAAATTAAAAAAAAAAAAAATCTAATTCTCCTGCCATCTCAAACCTTTCAACTGATGATCACAAAATAGAGAAATCTCTCTACATAGCATCCTCATCGTTACTCTGCCATGCACTTCTTCAACCACCAGCTTGACACCTGGCTATACTAAGAAATGATATACATTAGCTTACAAGTATCACCTAGTAAATTAAAGATAACATGATCATAAAATTTAAATAGAGGTTGGGTCATAGGTAACAAAATTATAGGGGTCGAGCACACAGTTATAACATGTAAAACTCTGCTTTTATCAAAGAAAATAGTTCATTATAAATAATCTAAGTTATAATTTTTTTTACAAATGTTTTTCAAAGCCTCAATGCTCTTAAGAAGGTTAGTTAGCCAAACTAACACTACCGTTGAGACCAAAAAATTTTGAATTAGGAATATCAAAATTGCTTTCCTAGCTCTACTTTCTTCACAAGTCGCATTGTATTGTGCAGGATTGAGTCCAGTATCCCAGCAACCTGAAAGATATTGTTAATAAATAAAACCAAATTCTATTAATACATCCATGTATATGAATAAAGAGAAAAACAGGCATTTATGAAATCAATTTTGTACCGTGAAAACTCCTCCAATAATTGCACAAAGATTGGTGATGAAATGCGAGAAGGATTTAGGTATTTCAGTTACTAAGACCTGAAAGCAAAACAGATTAAATATACCCAATTGAATGTATATATGTATGTGTGTATATTAAAATGGAACTCAAAAGTTGTTATACCCACTTGCATGGGAGAGGGCTCAAAGTGGAACTTGGCAACGGGAATGTCCGGACTGTGCACCAAACTGCTATGGGCTGTGTACTCGTACTCTTCAAACAGCTTCAGCTGCTTGGAGGACTTTCTTGTGACAATCTCCGTCTTTACCAGTTGAAGGTAATGCTCGATCTTAAGAAACAAACTTTGAGGATTTAGTACTCTCTCTTTTTTTTTTTTTTTTATTTTTAATTTTTAATTTTTTGGATGCTAAACCTGAGCTTTTCAATTGAGTCTACAGACCTGAAATGTTTGGGCATCATTTTCATTTTGATCATTTATTTTACTGGAATAGATGTTAGGAAATGGTCAAAATGATCCTTAAAAAGAGTATTTTAGTTCGAGACTTCTTCAGATGTTCAATTTAATTCCTTGATGCATGAAATCTGAGCTAATTTAATCATATCATTAGCTTTAATGTTACTCAGACGGAAATCATACCATCACTTTCGTTATTTTTTTGGTTGGAAACTGGTTAAGAAAAACATTTCACGAGTGCATTTTTAAAGTAGAATTCAGTATTTAATACAAACTCAAAACTAAAAAATATTGACCCTTAAATGTCTAAAATACAATAGTGAAAAACTTTCCTCCTCCAATTGCCATTTAAACAAATGTTAAAGTTGACAGCAATACTAAATGTGTTCCGATTTGATGAGGGTGCGATTAAATCAAATACCAGAATAAAACTGAGACTAAATTAAACACCAAAAATGCCCAAGCCCCTAGGGATCATTTTGGTCATTTAATTGATAATATATATTTTCATTAAAAAGGTGGAGATTAATAAAAAACTTACAGTGACATTTGCCTTATTGTCATCATGACTAATTATGTAAGATTTATCAGCCAGGCGATCATGGCTTCCTCCCAGAAGTGGTGTAAGCCGCTTCATTTCAGAATACATCTTTGAAGAGAGCTGCTTTCCAAATGAAAAATGGGAAACGAGGTGTGATACATTCATTAGAGATGCGTCAAAAGAGTGTGCGCCAGAACGGGCGGAGACTATTAAGTTGCCAGGGACCTGCACCGTTATGAATAAAATATGTTATTTCAGTAAAGGAAAAATTGTCAAAACTAAAAAACTCTGAATCGAGATAACAAATTTTCCAAAGTTTATAGGATGGAAATTAAGGAGTGCAACGTAGAAAAAATTTGTATCCCATATTATTTGAATTCTTCTCACTGATTACCCAGTTATTTTAACGTTTAAGTTCGGCATTTTAATCTATGTTTTCGAACGACCATTTTTGTGCATTTTATTCATGTAGTAAAGGTCTCAATTCACTAAAAAGGCATCTTCCTATTCATCATTTCAACCATAATCCAACTCCATACATTACATCATGAATGCCATCAACTACGACTAAAAAAAATGAATATCAAAATGTGCAAGTCAAAGGTTATAGAAACTAGTATAAAATATATCAGACATTCACGCCTTGCCTAAGTCCAAGTCGGGGATTTTTTTTTTTAAATCAGCCGCATTATAAAGGCCCAAAATATTATTTATCTAAGCAATTTTTAATACATTTTGCTAATTGCTGAATGCTAATTTTGCTGATTGCAAAATTTATTTACAAGCAAATTTTTAATAAATTTTCTTAACAAAAAAAGTTGAGATCTAAACAAGCTATCTAAATCAAATAGATTTAAAAAAGCTGTTTGCTGAAAAAAATATGAATATAATTTAAATAGTGTTAATAATACAATTTAAGAGAAAATTGCAAAGAAGGTTTCACATGAGTTGGTTATTAGATAGATATATATATATAGATATATATATATATATATAATACTATCATTTTATTATTAAATATATATCTACTGAACAAGTTAACTTGGGAGACAATCAGCAGTAGAGTTTGTTGTATGAACACTTACTAGTCCAGATGAAGTGAGTAAAGAAGTGTTGAAGGTAGAGCAAGCAAGCAAGATCAGATAGTGACATGCTACGAGTGAAGTTGACAACAAGCTTTAAAAAGGCGATTAGACCGAAAGGAGCGAGAGGATTTCTTCTTAATAAGGTAAGCCTTATTCAAGTTTCATGTAATCATAAATATGTAATAATAAATTTTAAGAAAATTTGGGATGACTTTTAAAAAGAGACTCCAAAACCTAAAATACCATGTTTATGATATATAGGTAGCTAATGTTGGATTAGAATAAGTAAATTGCAGATTTTGTAATATCCACGTTTTTAAGACTTTTACAATCATAGATTCAAATAAAACTCAATTAAATTAAAATTAGAATAGCAAAAGCTAATTAGCTTAGTTAAAAAAATGATAATTTAATTTTAGTGTGCATTTTAGGTTAAATATAAGATGTACTTGAACTATTTCAATTTGATGGTTTGATATTAGAAGAGTTTATCTTGAGATTAATGAAGTATTAATGAAGTGGTTCTTAAGCCCGTCAACTAAATTCTCATCTATCCAAACATGCAACAACAACAATAACAAGCCTTAATCCCACTAAGCGGGGTCGGCTACATGAATCCTTTTTCTCCATTGTGCCCTATTGAGTGTCATCTTTCAATTTAATTCTAATAAATTAAGATCATTTTTTTTATACAACATGCCCAAGTCATTTTAGGTCTAACTCTACATTGCTTAAAATAAGTCGAATCAAAAACATCCACTCTCCTAATTGAATCATCAGTTAGCCGCCGTATAATGTGGCCAAGCCATCTAGATGACACCCTCTAATAGTTGTCTGCCATTAAAGCTACACCAACCCTTTCAAGGATACATTCGTTTCACATTTTCTTTCTAAGTGTAAAAACTGTGTTAGTAAAATATAATATTTAAAATGCACGATCGAGATTTACAACTTCTTAATCGTCGCCAGATACGTNATTTGATATTAGAAGAGTTTATCTTGAGATTAATGAAGTATTAATGAAGTGGTTCTTAAGCCCCGTCAACTAAATTCTCATCTATCCAAACATGCAACAACAACAATAACAAGCCTTAATCCCACTAAGCGGGGTCGGCTACATGAATCCTTTTTCTCCATTGTGCCCTATTGAGTGTCATCTTTCAATTTAATTCTAATAAATTAAGATCATTTTTTTTATACAACATGCCCAAGTCATTTTAGGTCTAACTCTACATTGCTTAAAATAAGTCGAATCAAAAACATCTACTCTCCTACTTGAATCATCAGTTAGCTGCCGTATAATGTGGCCAAACCATCTAGATGACACCCTCTAATAGTTGTCTGCCAAGCTACACCAACCCTTTCAAGGATACATTCGTTTCACATTTTCTTTCCAAGTGTAAAAAGTGTGTTAGTAAAATATAATATTTAAAATGCACGATCGAGATTTACAACTTCTTAATCGTCGCCAGATACGTAACATAAACACTAGGGGACAAAAGGAAAAATTAAATGCTAAAAATAAAATATTTGCATGTATCTCAAATATAATATATTTGTGCAAATAATACTTAAATATATATATATTCAATAGGAACACGTTCAAAATACCTGCATGTGAGTGACTACGGGTGTGGGCAAAAAGCAACACTGCATGCGATGTGAGGGTGATCAGATAGTGACGTGCTATGAGCGTAATTAACCGCAAATTGGCTATGAAAAATCCTCAATTTAGCTTCGATTAAAAAGGAGATTAGATAGAAAAGGAAAGAGAGGATTCCTTCTTAACAAGCAAAAAACATTTTGGGATAACTTTTCAACAGAGACTCTAAAACCTAAAACAACATGTTTATGATTTATAGGTAGCTAATCTTGGATTATAATAATTACATTGCAAATTTTGTAATCTCCATGTTTTAAGACTTTTACGATCATAAATTCAAATAAAACTCAATTAAAATAAAATTTGAATGGCAAATACTAATTAGCTTAGTTAAAGAAAATGAAAATTTAATAGAGTGCATTTTATGTTAAATATAAGATGTACTTGAACCATTTCAATTTGATGGTTTGATATTAGAAGAGTTTATCTTGGAATTAATGAAGTGATTCTTTAAAGACCATCAACCTTCTCTCCAAACATGCAACAACATCAAAAACAAGTCCTTATCCCACTAAGCTGGGTTGGCTACATGAATCCCTTTTCTTCATTGTGTCCCATTGAGTGTCATATTTTCATTTAATTCTAATAAATTAAGATCGTTTTTTTTATACAACATGCCCAAGTCATTTTAGGTCATCCTCTACATTTCTTGCCGTAAGTCGAATCTAAAACATCTACTCTCCTAACAGGATCATTAAATGGTCGGCGTTTAAGGTGAAAAACCCATCTAAGACGACTATGTCTAATCTTGTCTGTCATTGGAGATACACCAACCGTTTCAGGGATACATTTGTGTCACATTTTCTCTTTAAGAGTAAAAGCTAAGTATTAGTAAAATATAATATTTAAAATGCACAATCAAGATTCATAACTTCTTAGTTGCCACCAGATCAACAACACAAGCACTAGGGAACAAAATCCAAAATTAAATACTTAAAATAAAAAAATTGCCCATATTTCAAAGATAATAGATTTGTGCTAATAATACTTAAATATCTAAATTCAATAGGAACATGTTCAAAATACCCTCATGTGACTGATTATGAGTGCAGGAAAATGGCAACACTGTGTGTGATGTGAGAGTGATTAGATAGTGAGGAGCTATGAGCATAGTTGGAGGCAAATTGGCTTTAATTAAAAAGGAGATTAGATTGAGAAAAGGAGAGAGAGGGATTTCTTCTTAATAAAGTAAGCCTTCTTCAAGTTTAATGTAATCCTATATACATAATCAATAAATTTAAAACAAAAATTTGGGATAACTTTTCAAAAGAGACTCTAAAACCTAAAATACCATGTTTATGATTTATAGGTAGCTAATGTTGGATTATAATAATTAAGTTTGCAGATTTTGTATATCCATGTTTAAAAACTTTTATAATCATAAATTCAAATAAAACTCCATTAAAATAAAATTAGAATAGTAAATACAAATTAGCCTAGTCAAAAAAATGAAAATTTAATTTTAGTGTGCATTTTATGTTAAATATAAGATGTACTTGAACTATTTCAATTTTATGGTTTGATATTAGAAGAAGTTATATTGAGATTAATGAAGTGGTTATTTAAAGCCCATCAACTAAATACTCATCGCCAAACATGCAATAACAACAAGTCTTTGTCCCACTAAACGAGGTTGGCTACATGAAACCCTTTTCTCCATTGTGTCGTATTGAGAGTCATATTTTCATTTAATTCTAATAAATTAAAATCATTTTTTATATAACATGTCCAAGTCATTTTAGGTCTAACTCTACATTTCTTAACATAAATTGAATCTAGAACATCTACTCTCCTAAGCGAATCATCTGATGGCCGACATTTAATGTGAATAAACCATTTAAGACTACTCTCTCTAATAATGTATGTCATTGGAGCTACACAAACCCTTTCACGGATATATTTATTTCGCATTTTGTCACTAAGTGTAAGGCTAAGTATGAGTAAAATATAATATTTAAAATGCACAATCAAGATTTACAATTTCTTAATCGCCATCAGATCCGCAACACAACCACTAGGGGACAAAAGGCAAAACTAAATGCTTAAAGCAAAATATTTGCACGTATTTCAAAGATAATATATTTGTGCAAATAATACTTAAATATCTAAATTCAATAGGAACAAGTTCGACATACCCGTGTATGCTCCGATGTGTTTTTAAATACTCAAACTTAAATGTTTGAAAATGTTGTGTGCAGGTTAACAATGTGTTCAAGCTAAAATTTAAATTGCCTTGAGAAGCATGCAGTTATCATAATTTTACAAGTCTTTTTTCAATATTCAAATTTAAATTTATAATTCTCACATGCTCTCGATTAGGCCATCTTTCCTATAAGACGAGTTCGTAAGTCTCTATTTGGCCAGTCTAATCCTCCTCC
Organism: Phalaenopsis hybrid cultivar; assembly: GCA_002079205.1. NCBI lineage: Eukaryota > Viridiplantae > Streptophyta > Magnoliopsida > Asparagales > Orchidaceae > Phalaenopsis > Phalaenopsis hybrid cultivar. The sequence continues at coordinate 156,848 of JXCR01127979.1, forward strand.
ATACAAAAAACTTAAGTTGGCAATACTACGTCATAATATTCCAACCTGATCCTCCTCACGAGAATTGGAGTCCATAGAACTAGTATTTCAAATTATGTTCAAATAACTTATCCAAGATGATGACTATGTTGATAATGAATCTCAACTAGAGGAGTACATTTTCAAAATCAAGTCTCAAAATCTTTTTAAAACTCAAATGATACATACTATGAACCCAATCCTCTATAAGCAGTTGAGTTAACAATATTAGAATTCAATCATGCGTTAATTTTTGAATCTAATCTTCTGTAAGCAGAATAGAGTCGACATGATTCAAATCAAATAATCTGATGATGACCTAGTTGATACTGAATCTCAACCAGTTATTTTCAAAAGTATCAGTTTATTTTTAAAACTCAATCGATAAATACTAAAAACCTGATTCTCTATAAGCATGACAGTTGATCAAATTCAATCATGGGTTAATTCCTGAACTCAGTTATTTGTAATAAGGACGGAATCTATAATGTTCAAGTAAAACAATCAATTCCTTGATAATGACTAAGTTAATAAAATATATAAACTCGATCCTCTATATGCGAAAAAAAGCCAACAAGGTAAAAAATTACCTAAATCGATTATGAATCTCAATCGAATGGGGTCTATTATAAACATTAAAACTTCAAACCAACAAAATTTATAAAATATTTAAATGAAAATCTATCACTCAATGCTTAAAGAAAAACTCATCCACCCTCCACAATTGTTTATTGGGGAAGACAAGTTTAAGATTGACTCAAGCTCGCAAAGAACAAATGTAATATCAATTTTATGTCCATAAAGTTGTGGCCCAAGTCTTCTGTTCATATGATTTGACCAGTAGGTTACAAAAAAAAAAATAAATAAATAAAAAATAAAATAAAAATAACGACCAGAGCCCTCTATCTGAATGTTTTGGTCGGTAGGCTCCATCAAGTGATTTGACCAATAAGCTTCACCATAAAATTGTCGTGGTTGCAGCCCGAATGTTCCATATGGTATTCTGCCCCTTTGAACTATGAATCATATGATATATTTGATATGGCATAGATCTTTCTGCAATCTAAGGACAAGTTAGAATAGTCCCATTAGACAAAAATCCAACATTCACCCTAGGTTTCTAAGGTTCCATTGGACGAAATAACTCATGACTGTTGAAAATGATCGTTTTGTCAAGCGGAGTCGACTACTTCCTCTGACAAAGTAGACTGGGGACCATGATAAGCCAAGATGATGAAATTATAGAATCTTGATCAGTTTCGTCTACATTTTGCCCACCATCTGCTCTAAGGTCATTATGATACTTTTATAAATTCAAAACTGAAATTTGTTGCTGCTATATGTTAAGAAATCATCTTTCTAATGACTAGCCTTAATCGAAAGTGTTCTCCCGTTATCGAGAGGGTTAATTAACCACAGAGGCTTGCGCCTATGAAAAACCTTGAACCAAAGATCTTAAATTCATCGTAAAATGAGAACAGAATCTTTGGGTGATGTCTTATCTACAATCTCATATGTCTTCTAAAAATTTCACCAATAACGACACGGTAAACTCCCTCATTATTATCTAATTTTCATTTCTTTCTTTTAGAGTTCTGGGCAACGACTTTTCAGAGTCCACAATAATGGACAATTAAGGTGAACATAGACAAATATTTACATGAAGTAACTAAATCCAAAATATCATTCATTCAGGAAATAAGATTTCTTAGCGGGTAATGATCATGTTAATAACTTTGTTATCAATGCACATGTCATAATTCATCCTATTTAGAAGTAAGCAAGACTAGAATTGCACAAAGAGCTAAAACTTTCTCCAACAAAACTCCTTTTTTGCAATTACTCATTTATCTAATATTTTATTTAAGCATGATCATATGATAGTGCGACATATTTGGCAAAAGAACATCTAGCAATAAATTTATCACCTAATGAATTTCATGTTGTGAGGCGAACTAATATGGTGATATTTCCAATGAAGAAAATACAATGGTTAAACATATTAGAACACACCTTTCAAGGATGTAATATAAAAATGAAGTCAAATTCATAGCTAACTATCATAAATTCCTAATGCCAATAAAGATTATAATTGAACTAATGACTTAGCAAGCAATTTTCATTTTTGGTCACAAATGTATTGGTAGGAGTATCAGATGTTTGCTTAAAAGGTAAAAATGACTTTGATGAAATGTCAACCCCCTTAAATTTAAGATCATAAATATTGGTTCTAATATGATGAATAATATCAATATCATAAAGTTAAGGGTGACCTAACAAAATAACAACATCCATAAGTTATGTTGCGCCAAATCATATAAAAAAAAAACTACCTAATTGAATTGAAACAAGATAGCTTTCATTAAAAGGCAGCAATGTCTTATTGCCCCATGCAACATTTAAGAGACTACTAAGTGGCATGACCTCGAGATTGCATCAAACATGGTGATTTCAGATATTATGTTCAAAATAATTCGACCATCAATAACTAATTTTTTAATGACCATCAATAACTGATTTATATCTCTTGCTATTAAAAAAAGTACCAATTGTAAAAGATGTGGATTTTTTTTTCAATCTTGAGCTTAATCAAAGTTTAATTGTTTTTCTTTCAAATCTTCATATTAATAATAATCCTTGTGCGATCTCTTGTAAGATTTCATTTTTCTTTTATTTTCTCCTTGCTTGTTGTCGTCTTCCCAATCTAGATACCTTTTCTTTCTCTTCCCACAAATTTCCTCTTTGATTTTACGCCTTCCTAATTTGCTATTGTACTGCTTTTATTGCCTATTTTAGAGCAAGCGAGGGCTAGGGCACCGCAACCTTCCCTTGCTTAGATTGTTNCTTTTCTTTCAAATCTTCATATTAACAATAATCCTTGTGCGATCCCTTGTAAGATTTTATTTTTCTTTTATTTTCTCCTTGCTTGTTATCGTCTTCCCAATCTAGATACCTTTTCTTTACTTCTCTTCCCACAAATTTCCTCTTTGATTTTACGCCTTCCTAATTTGCTATCGTACTGCTTTTATTGCCTATTTTAGAGCAAGCGAGGGCTAGGGCACCGCAACCTTCCCTTGCTTAGATTGTTGATCCAATATCTTCCCCTCTTTCTCCCGCTCTTGCCACCCTTCTTTGACCTAGCTGAAGGCGGAGGGCCAAACCCCCTTGCCTCCATAAGCCTTCCTCGTCTCCTTTGATTGACCGGGTTCATTGTAAGCCCTCTACCTAGAAACACTTAGGTTTGTGCATATATATATATATATATATATATATATATATATATATATATATATATATATATGATTCTACTANGCCCGATGGCGATTTCATACGTTGAAACTATCGGCTTTCTCCACAGGCATCGTCGTCTCCGACGAAGAAGATTTGCGTCATTCGGGTTAGTCGTACCCGACAATGAAGGGCTTCTCTCCTTCGTTCTACTCGCGAGTCGTCTCTTTCCTGCTAGACGACGAGCTTGCTCGCGTTCATTCCTGACGACGAAGGGCTTCGCTCCCGATTTCGCACGACATCTTGCCCGACCACNGGATTCGCCCGATGGCGATTTCATACGTTGAAACAATCGGCTTTCTCCACAGTCATCGTCGTCTCCGACGAAGAAGATTTGCGTCATTCGGGTTAGTCGTACCCGACAACGAAGGCTTCTCTCCTTCGTTCTGCTCGCGAGTCGTCTCTTTCCTGCTAGACGATGAGCTTGCTCGCGTTCATTCCTGACGACGAAGGGCTTCGCTCCCGATTTCGCACGACATCTTGCCCGACCACTGTTTGTGTTCCATGTTTCTGTTCGAGATTTGTGTTCCCTATTTCTGTTTGTCGTTGCTTCAGCTACAATGTTGGCGCGTGGGGTTTTTGCATTGGGGTTTACTTTTGTTCCGGTTTGGGGGAATGGCCCCGAGTTATGCTNCTGTTTCTGTTCGAGATTTGTGTTCCCTATTTCTGTTTGTCGTTGCTTCAGCTACAGTGTTGGCGCGTGGGGTTTTTGCATTGGGGTTTACTTTTGTTCCGGTTTGGGGGAATGGCCCCGAGTTATGCTACAGCTGTTTCCAGGGGTTCTACTCCCGGAGCAAGCGGTCGTTCCTGTTGCTTCCCTCAAGAATTTCATGATGCACATGAATCTGGAGGTGGTTATACCTTTATTAAAAAATTGGGAAGAAAGAATGACAAACCCGCTTTGTTTCTCACCGATGAGGAAACAAGTATATTGACTTCAACATGTAGATATACTCTTGTTGGAAAATTTCCGTCCCAAGCTTGAGATTATTAGAAAGCATTTTGATTCTCTTAAGCTCACAGGGAGTTGGAAAGTTGGTTCGCTNGCATGTAGATATACTCTTGTTGGGAAATTTTCGTCCCAAGCTTGAGATTATTAGAAAGCATTTCGATTCTCTTAAGCTCACAGGGAGTTGGAAAATTGGTTCGTTCGCTAGATGATCGTTACGTTCTCATTCAACTCTCAAATGACGCAGATTATACCCAACTCTTTGCTCAAAAAGTTCACAAAATCGATAATCGCTTTATGAAAATTTTGAAATGGACAGTGAATTTTGATCATAAATTGGAATCTCCTATTATCTCGGTTTGGGTTAATTTTTCAGGGCTCAAGGCGCATCTCTTCAATTATGAAACCCTTTATATATTGACAACTGCTTTTGGGAAACCGCTGAAAGTCGATACTCCCACGCTTGATACAACCAAGCCATTTGAAGCTTGTGTGCTTGTAGAGCGCGACATCACTCAACCCTTTCCAGGGGAGATTTGGATTGGCTTATAGCTCTTTATCCGGTGATGGGACCTCATCCCCAAAACTACTCTCACTAAGGAATGTTTGGTCATAGCTCTTCATCCTGTTATCGGTTGCATCCTCATCTACGGTCTGCTGCAGCACCACCTCCTGTTTCTCAGCACATTTCTGCGGAGGTTATACCTTCTTCCTCACTGCCTGTGATACCTACTGCTATGCTCATGGCGGATACGGTGCAAAATAGTTTGTCTACTGATATTGTTTCGGAAAATGTTGATAAGGGTCGATTGTTGAAGGTGAGTCAGGTGGTTGCCCCTGCTCGTTCGTGTTCCATTCGTTTTTGTTCGAAATATAAATAATTTAAATAATATTATGAAATTTAAAAATAATTATATTATATATATTAAAAATTTATCAAATTTTAAAAAAACTAAATTCTATAAATTAGAATGTATAATTTAGTAAATAGTATTATAAATATTATATAGTTAAATAATATAAGTTTTATAATTAA
>JXCR01127979.1:182223-198571 GCA_002079205.1 Phalaenopsis hybrid cultivar
CCAGGCTCTACCTACCGTGGAGGGTGCTCAGGCTCCCCTCTATGAGATGATTGAAGATAGGGATGAAGTGAACATTCACATTCAGATGACAGAAAAGGTGTCTCCTAATACTAATGAGGAAGATTTAGAGTCAAACACAAACCATATTACTGCTATTAATCAGTTGGTAAAACTACCTGTTGAGAGAGCAGGTGTTTCCCATGTATTGGAAGACTGTCCTACACAAACTCAGGAACTCATCGCTGCAACTGTCTTTCCTTCTACGGATCAGAATGAACAGTTTTCAGAAGAAAAATGACAAGTTTACACTTCTTGGCGGAAGAAGAAGACTGGGGACACTGTTCAGTTTGGAAACTTAATGGATGATACATTGGTCACTCCTGACAATGGAATAACACTTCAGAGTTTGCTATCTGGATCCGCTCCAAGAACCAGAGGAAGAGGCAAGTCTAAACTGCCTCGTCAATAGACACTTTTTTTTGTATGTTTTCTTTTTTTGAGTCTTTTGTATCTTTTTGTTGGGATATCTTTGTACAACGTATCGTATGAGTAGGGCATCGTCTATTGGGCCCTCTTATACAATTTTTATATCCTTTTTTATTTCAATATAATATGAGATTAGATTCACAAATACATATATATATATATCACTCATCATGGCGGGGAACAGAGCTAAGATTTCACCTCATGGCGATTCCCTCCGTTGAATCTCTCGGCTTCACTCCACCGGCTTCCTCGTGTCCGACAAAGAAGGGTTTCACGTTATCTTTTTCGTCTTTCTGTCGTTTCGCAAGCCCCTGCGATTCGTCTGCTTCGACGACGAAGGGTTTCTTGTGTTTCGTCAATCCTCCAGCCCCTGTGCTTCGTCTCTCCTCACCCACACTCGACAATGTTTCCTCGATAGCAGTTCGCGTCGTCTCTTTACTCGACGATGCCTTCGCTCTGCCAGACAGAAATCGACATCGCCTCTGTCGCCCTGCTCGACAGAAGGTCTGCTCACCTTGCAGTTCTTTAGCCTCTTTTCAGATAGCCTCGGCGATGCATTCCTATGTCACAGCAGTTTCTGACGACTTTCCTATTCCTACTCGTGCTCCTCTTTCAGGTTCAGAGCCTAGTTTTCATATTGGCAAGTCAAACAATGTTCCACAATCTTTCCACGACGCTCTTGAAGGTGGTGGTGATCACTCATTAAAAAGCTTGATAAAAAAAATGGGATGCGTGCTCTTATTCTCACTGAGGTTGAAACCAGTACTCTCGCGTCCTCTTGGCATTTTGCTCTAGTGGGGAAAGTCCTCTATTGTCACCCAAAACTTGATATCATTTGAAAAGATTTTGATGCTATGAAGTTATTAGGCAGTTAGAATATTGGCTTACTTGACGGTCGACATATACTGATTCAGTTATCTCGCGATACCAATTACTCACATTTTTCTCGAAAAGTTTTCAAGATCGACAACTGTTTTATGAAAATTATAAAATGAACTGTCGATTTTGATCCAAAAGCGGAGTCTCCTATCATTTCTGTTTAGATAAAATTTTCAGGGTTAAAATTGCATTTATTCAACTTAAAAATTCTCTACTTATTAGCAGTTGTTTACGGTAAGTCTCTCAAGGTGGGTAGTCTTATGTTTGTTGTCACCAGACTCTTTGTGACTCGTGTGTTAGTTGAAAGAGATATCGATATCACTCAACCAGCTCCGGATGACGTATGGATTGACACCACTCATAACGGATATTGACAAAATGTTGAAATAGAACCACACCCTCTTTATTGTTATCATTGTAGTATGTTTGGCCACAATTATATTATTTGCTATCAATTGCATCTTCATCTAAGGTCGGATATCGCTAAAGATCAACCACCTACCATCCCTATTGAGAAGGTGCAAATCGGTCCTCTTTCCAACACCCCTATTCCTAATGAAGAACACCATACTACAGGTACAGATCCAAATGTGCTTACTTATACCACTCACTGTTATTAAAGAAGACTCACTTACATGTGAAGACACACGAGAATGCTTCTTCGATCCAATAAAAGATCAGCTGGTACAACAACCTACACATATCTGGCACACCTGATCAGGTGAGTCAATCTTTGGATGAGGAATGACAGGTTTATTCCAGGAAGAAGAAGAAGAATGGAGGCCGACTCGAGCTCGGGAACTTATTGGATGATACATTGGTTACTACTGACAATGACACTCATCTTACCAATTTATTAGTTGTCTCCTTTCCTAGAACTAGAGGGAGAGGAATGGTAAAATTGGGCAACGCTCTAGCTATCTAATACTCCGTATTTTTGCACTTTTTGATTTTTTTTCTTTAGGTCTCTCATGCATTATTCTGTGTTTTCTCTTTTTTGGAACCATTTACATGTGGTACTTATCGTGTGGGCAGGATGCCATGTTTGGGTCCTCCCATACAATCTATTTGTATCCTACAATCTGTTTAAAACATTGGTCATTGGGTTTTCTCAAATATATATACATACATAAATATATAAGTTAGGTTTACAACAAATATAATGTTATAGCTAATGTATTTTCAGCATAGGACTTTCAAGCACANCTTTTTTTCAACAAGACATCCTTGATGAGGAAAAACTAAATATTCAATTTCCAAAAATATGAAGCCAATTTAGCCTTCGTAATCGGTGCATAATTCTTGATGAGGAAAAATATTTTATTTATTCCATTTCTGCTTCATTAGTTTTGTTGAAAGTTTCTTTGTTGAAAGTTTTTTATGTTGAAAGTTTCAGTTTTATGAAACTTGTTGCAAGACATCCTTGATGAGGAAAAATATTTAGTTTTTTTGTTCAAATATGATTAGTGATTACAGAAGATGTTTTGGTGGTTTTTATTCTAATTTAGCTGGAAGTTTTTTTGTTCTAATTGATGTTTAGGCAATGCATTGACATTTAGCTGGAGATTTGGCAAGATGTTTTGCTTGCTTTTTGCAAGAGATATTGGCAGCCTGGATGGGCGTTGGATGGGAGTGGGATATTGGCAGCCTGGATGGGATACTGGCAGTGGGAATGAATGGATTTTTTCCCATTCCTTTCAGTGGTTTTATAGTTCTTAATTTCTGCTGCACCCATTCATTTTTCTGTATACAATCAATTAGGATTTCATTTTGAATGGGTGTATGCAATCTTATTATTTTAAAGCTTTGCGCAGCTTGGGAAGTCCCTTAATTAGTTCTGTTATGGCAATGGGAATGGATGGAAGGCCTCTACTTGTTAGATGGCAACCCCATACTCATACACATGGTAGGGTAATAAGAAAGCCTGAGATTAATGGCTTTACAGTTTTTCAGTTTATGGTGACCTCTAGATTTCAGTCTTTGCTTTTCAGTTTTGCTTAATTAATGGCTGTTAGGAATGGATTTCATATAAAGATAGCTGTTCAGTTTTTCAATTTTGTTCCTTAGTAGCAACCTGCTATTGTTATTGCAATTTAGTTTTGCTATTGTTGAGATTAATGACAACCTGCTAAAGCTGAGATTAATGGCAACCTGCTATTGTTTTTCAGTTTTGCTTCTTAATTTCAGTGTTTGCTTATACATTACTTTGGATGAAGTTGTTTGGAGCTGAATCTTGAAAATAACTTTGGTTGAAGTTGTTTCAATGAGTTTCATAGATAGTAAAATAGAGAGGGTGGTTTCTTGCTTAGGGTGGATACAAAGCAAGAACGGCAAAACCATCCTGAATAGCTTCAAAGAACATGAGATTAGGAACGGATTTCATATAAAGATAGTTGTTCAGTTTTTCAGTTTTGCCTCTTAGTGGCAACCTGCTATTGCTATTGCTTTTCAGTTTTGCTATTGCTGAGATTAATGGCAACCTGCTAAAGCTGAGATTAATGGCAACCTGCTATTGCTTTTCAATTTTGCTTCTTAATTTCAGTCTTTGCTTATACATTACTTTGGTTGAAGTTGTTTGGAGTTGAATCTTGGAAATAACTTTGGATACGAATATGAATGTCAGGATTGAGCAAGTTGTATTTCTATTAGCTAACATTTTCTTATATCATTTCATGAAATACTGAAATATTGGAGATCACATGATATTCATTAACTGCATCCGATTAGGATTATGATATGTGACTATCATTTTACTGTTGTTTCCAACACCCTTGGGTTTTATCTTCATTGATCAATATCAGTAAGGTTAGGCAACGTCTTCCATTACTCTTGATCTTCAATTATGGTGAACTCTAGATATGCCACAACTCGCCTCAGACAATCAGTCAAAAGATGCAAAAAATTAAAGTATTTCTTCAAAACAATTAGCCTCGAATTCATTATGTTTGACAAAGAAAACAGTACAACTGACTTCCTTTGCTTAAGGTGTGCAAACCCTTGATGGCTGGAGGTCTTGCTTTTATATGAATTGTTTGCTTTTGATAATTGCACTTCTGTTGCAGGCCATTGTGGTCAGGGCTTACCAGCCAAAGATGGATTAACTGAGGGTTGGTTATTGGTTATTGGTTATTGAATTGTGTGCTATTTATGTAAATTTTCCAATTTGTTATCATTTAGTTAATCTGTCATTCTAAACCTCTTATTATATGTAATTTTGCTTAAAGGTACTTACATTGGGTGTATTGCACACTGCTGATTCTGCTGCTCTACGAATTGCTGCTTCTGAATGGCATGACGAGCTAGCACCTTTGTCAAAGCCCTTGATTGTGGTAAACATTGGAGGAAGCAACATACATGATTTTTTAGATTTTGTATCATTGCACCCTTGTTTGTGTTTAATGCTATTCGTACTTGTAAATTAGGTTTGTTAAATCGTCGTGTTTTTTTTTTCTTATCCTTTTATGTCAGATATTTTTTGTTTGAATTATTGGATGTAATGATGTAATGATTTTTTAGACTTTGAATAATTTTATTGAAGTTCGTTATTTTTTTTTTTGTAGTTTGAGAATTAATTATTATTTCTTATATATTTTATGAAGATGCATTTCAATTTTTAAAAGATAAATTGATGTATTTCAATTTTTAAAAGATATGAGAATTAATATTTAAGTTGTTGTCTATTTAACAATTCCAAAAATATATACAATTTTGAAAATTTTCAAATATTTTGAACATTTCTAACATCTCGAACATTTCGAATTCGAACGATTCGAACAATTCGAACAATTCCGAACAATTCGAACCGAACACGAACTGACCTTTCACGAACAATTTCAAACACGAGTCTATTTCAAACAAACTATATTTCAAACGAACCGAACACGAGCACTGTTCGTTCGTGTTCGGTTTGTTACACCCCAACTTCCAGGCTCTACCTACCGTGGAGGGTGCTCAGGCTCCCCTCTATGAGATGATTGAAGATAGGGATGAAGCGAACATTCACATTCAGATGACAGAAAAGGTGTCTCCTAATACTAATGAGGAAGATTTAGAGTCAAACACAAACCATATTACTGCTATTAATCAGTTGGTAAAACTACCTGTTGAGAGAGCAGGTGTTTCCCATGTATTGGAAGACTGTCCTACACAAACTCAGGAACTCATCGCTGCAACTGTCTTTCCTTCTACGGATCAAATGAACAGTTTTCAGAAGAAAAATGACAAGTTTACACTTCTTGGCGGAAGAAGAAGACTGGGGACACTGTTCAGTTTGGAAACTTAATGGATGATACATTGGTCACTCCTGACAATGGAATAACACTTCAGAGTTTGCTATCTGGATCCGCTCCAAGAACCAGAGGAAGAGGCAAGTCTAAACTGCCTCGTCAATAGACACTTTTTTTTGTATGTTTTCTTTTTTTGAGTCTTTTGTATCTTTTTGTTGGGATATCTTTGTACAACGTATCGTATGAGTAGGGCATCGTCTATTGGGCCCTCTTATACAATTTTTATATCCTTTTTTATTTCAATATAATATGAGATTAGATTCACAAATACATATATATATATATCACTCATCATGGCGGGGAACAGAGCTAAGATTTCACCTCATGGCGATTCCCTCCGTTGAATCTCTCGGCTTCACTCCACCGGCTTCCTCGTGTCCGACAAAGAAGGGTTTCACGTTATCTTTTTCGTCTTTCTGTCGTTTCGCAAGCCCCTGCGATTCGTCTGCTTCGACGACGAAGGGTTTCTTGTGTTTCGTCAATCCTCCAGCCCCTGTGCTTCGTCTCTCCTCACCCGCACTCGACAATGTTTCCTCGATAGCAGTTCGTGTCATCTCTTTACTCGACGATGCCTTCGCTCTGCCCGACAGAAATCGACATCGCCTCTGTCGCCCTGCTCGACAGAAGGTCTGCTCACCTTGCAGTTCCTTAGCCTCTTTTCAGATAGCCTCGGCGATGCATTCCTATGTCACTGCAGTTTCTGGCGACTTTCCTATTCCTACTCGTGCTCCTCTTTCAGGTTCAGAGCCTAGTTTTCATATTGGCAAGTCAAACAATGTTCCACAATCTTTCCACGACGCTCTTGAAGGTGGTGGTGATCACACATTCATTAAAAAGCTTGATAAAAAAAATGGGATGCGTGCTCTTATTCTCACTGTGGTTGAAACCAGTACTCTCGCGTCCTCTTGGCATTTTGCCTAGTGGGGAAAGTCCTCTATTGTCACCCAAAACTTGATATCATTTGAAAAGATTTTGATGCTATGAAGTTATTAGGCAGTTAGAATATTGGCTTACTTGACGGTCGACATATACTGATTCAGTTATCTCGCGATACCAATTACTCACATTTTTCTCGAAAAGTTTTCAAGATCGACAACTGTTTTATGAAAATTATAAAATGAACTGTCGATTTTGATCCAAAAGCGGAGTCTCCTATCATTTCTGTTTAGATAAAATTTTCAGGGTTAAAATTGCATTTATTCAACTTAAAAATTCTCTACTTATTAGCAGTTGTTTACGGTAAGTCTCTCAAGGTGGGTAGTCTTATGTTTGTTATCACCAGACTCTTTGTGACTTGTGTGTTAGTTGAAAGAGATATCGATATCACCCAACCAGCTCCGGATGAGGTATGGATTGGCACCACTCATAACGGATATTGGCAAAATATTGAAATAGAACCACACCCTCTTTATTGCTCTCATTGTAGTATGTTTGGCCACAAGTATATTATTTGCTATCAATTGCATCCTCATCTAAGGTCGGATATCGCTAAAGATCAACCACCTACCATCCCTATTGAGAAGGTGCAAACCGATCCTCTTTCCAACACCCCTGTTCCTAATGAAGAACACCATACTACAGGTACAGATCCAAATGTGCTTATACCACTCACTGTTATTAAAGAAGACTCACTTACATGTCAAGACACACGAGAATGCTTCTTCGATCCAATAAAAGATCAGCTGGTACAACAACCTACACATATCTGGCACACCTTAGGTCAACCACTGATCAGGTGAGTCAATCTTTGGATGAGGAATGACAGGTCTATTCCAGGAAGAAGAAGAAGAATGGAGGCCGACTCGAGCTCGGGAACTTATTGGATGATATATTGGTTACTACTGACAATGACACTCATCTTACCAATTTATTAGTTGGCTCCTTTCCTAGAACTAGAGGGAGAGGAAAGGCAAAATTGGGCAGCGCTCTAGCTATCTAATACTCCGTATTTTTGCACTTTTTGATTTTTTTTCTTTAGGTCTCTCATGCATTATTCTATGTTTTCTCTTTTTTGGAACCATTTGCATGTGGTACTGATCGTGTGGGCAGGATGCCATGTTTGGGTCCTCCCATACAATCTATTTGTATCCTACAATCTGTTTAAAACATTGGCCATTGGGTTTTCTCATATATATAAGTTAGGTTTACAACAAATATAATGTTATAGCTAATGTATTTTCAGCATAGGACTTTCAAGCACATCTCCTGATGACGTCATCGGGTAAAGCTTAAAAAGATCAGGAGTTTCACTTTTACAGTCTCAAGGTAGGTAAGTAATTGTAATTTAATAAAGGATAAATTGTTATGGGTATATCATTGTTATTTATCTTAAACTCTTAGCTAATTTATAGGTTTGTCAGTTATGCACTTTTCTTTCTTCATGTATATTTCTTTTCGCACTTGATATAAAATCCATCTATTGTTCATAATGAAGTAATTAGTCGTCTTATGTTAACGATACAACTCTCTGCATAATTGATTAAACTTTACAATTACAAGGTTTTCATTTCATGTACTTCACGTTTATGAATTGCATGTAAATTTCTATCATATCACTAGTATGTATGAAGTAGCATTGAGCTTATACATTTATTTGTAGAATCATTTATAACTGGTATGCTTGTATGCAATGATATGTAAATAGGTGAATACTTTTGGATATTGCCTAGTCAAGTCGACGAACTCACAAAATGACGACTCCACAAAAAATTATCGGGTTTCCTTATGTTGGTGTTTGTCTTTCCGATTTTAGGGTGTCTAATAAAATCGACTATATAAATATAAAATTAAACTAAAATTAAATAATGAATAATTGTTAGGTCAAACATTGATAATTGTCAGTGATTGCATATTCTATTAAATCGACTGAACATGCTCATATTATATTGATTTTGAATTATACAACACTTTTGCTTTATAGAATTAGATATATATAGTAATTTGTCCATTTTTTTTATTCATACTATATGCCCTAATTTCTTGTCGTTTATTATTTAATAANGTCTATTAAATCGACTGAACATGCTCATATTATACTGATTTTGAATTATACAACACTTTTGCTTTATAGAATTAGAAATATATAGTAATTTGTCCATTTTTTTTATTCATACTATATGCCCTAATTTCTTGTCGTTTATTATTTAATAAATAGTGATTATTTACTGCGTTTGATTTGTCAAACTCACCCGTTGATATTTGTGTATAATAGGTTTTACTGGGCCACTTGCAGGAACGTCTCCATAGGAACAGACGTTTTGATATTTCTAATATTTGCGTTAGTTGTATTTTTCTTTTATGTTTTAAATAGTTATTTCCCCTTTATCATTTCAATTTTATTTCAATCAATTTCTTGCTTTCTTTCAATTGTATTAATGAGACTCTTATTTATATGATAAAATTTATCTTTCATTGTTTATTTCTGTTATTACTTGCATAGAAGTTTTCTTTTGATAATACAAAATATGTTTAATTCATTTCATTGCGCCTTGCGTTGTCGTGGTCTACAATCTTCCAAATCTGGGGTATGACACACTCACTCTCCAATCATAGCAACAAACTTTAAGTACGTGGATCAAAGCCATATACCACTGAATAATTTTTTTATAGCTCTCGGATTGTAATCTATGTGCTTCTCTATAAGAATGTTGGCCCCTTCTTATTGTTTCCCCTTTTTTTAGATTTATTCCTACTTTTTAATGCTTGAATAGATATATATATGTATATATATATATATATATATATAGATATATATTCAAGAAAAAAATGATAAAAGTTGATAATATAACTCATTTTCTGCTTACAAGGACATGATGCACAAGTGATAATAAATAGATGGAGGTTTGATTTCCTATAAGGAAAGGAGAAGAGAATAAAAGAAAGATTATGAACTCAACTTAAAAAGTGATCCACATACTCAACTTAGATAGAAAAAGAACACTAGCACTTGGAAACAAAAATAATTCTTCATCAAATCAATCCATCAATAAAAAATTGAAATACAAGCAATGAATATCATAAAAAAAAGATTTACGAAGAAAAAAATTTCAAATCAAATCTAATCCTATCCAAAACTAAATTTAACCCCAAATAATTCAAATTTAAACCCAAATTATCCAGCAGGATACTTAATCCTAATTTAATTCAAAATAAACCTAATAAATCTAGAAATCCTAATAAAATTAAAATAAATCTTGAGACATTCTTAAAAAAGCTTAACCTAATTTTCTAGGTTAAATCAGATGTGATCTATGATGCGTTTAACAAATAGAAATCTGCCACCTCTTAGAAACTCTGCTAAGTAATGTTATAATTCTTTGCCGATATATAACATAAACAGCTTATAAAATAAGAAGTAACAACTTCAGTTCATAAAATTGTAAGTTTTTAATTAAATAAAGTTCAAACAATGTATCAATTTCTCAAAAATGTTATGCAGGACAATAGATAATTTTAAAATTTTTCTGGAGTTAATTAGTAATGAGTAATGTAGTATTGCAAAATAGTAGCAACCCGGGCAATGAAACTTTAACAAGAGTTTTATACAAATTACAGTAAATTACCTCAAAAAATTAGTTTAATGGATGTCATGCCATTACACAACACACAATTGAACTTTCAAGAATAGACTTGTGAGGTTTACTTCGTAAACTTTNAATACGAATTACAGTAAATTACCTCAAAAAATTAGTTTAATAGATGTCATGCCATTACACAACACACAATTGAACTTTCAAGAATAGACTTGTGAGGTTTACTTCGTAAACTTTGCTTCCATCACCTTTAACACCACAAATCAAATGAACTTTGATGTACTCGTACTGTCAAAATTTGTCCAATGAATTGTGTTTGTTGAAAAGAAAATTTTGATGATAGTCAGTTGAGGTGATAAAGAACAATAGGGAGCACGGGTGCAAAAGAGGCAAAGCAAAAAAATCTTGGGACACAAACAAGCATGCATGCAAAAGAAGATGCCAAGCGCACAGAAGAGCGCGTGCAAAAGCAAACCAGTGAATGTGCATGTGGGGCACAAGCGAACATGTTAGATGGAGCGCAGGATAGTGATCAGTCTGATTTGGGCGAGCAAGGACTGCAACAGCTACAAGCTTATGTGCTTCATGATTGCAAGTGCTTAACTAGTTGAGGATGGCAAGCATGAAATCAATGAGGTTGGGGGAATGAATTTGCTCTGATAACAAAATATTGTCGCAGCAGGGTAAAAACAAAAATTAAAAAAAAAACACATGTGAGTGGGAATACCAATAAAGAGAGAAGAGAGAAACAAGAAATTAGAAGATAACTTTTTATTACAATTCCATGATAATCCACAACACCTTGATATCCTATTAATAGAAAATAAGAAGAAATTTGGATAATGCAATATAATTAAAACAAATTAATGTTGAAATTTTAAATGATATGGCTGACAAATACAAAAAATTTTCATGGTTTTGTCAAGCAAAACCAAAAAGCCATGATCATTCATATGGGTAATCTGTTGCATCAATATTGATAATAATTATAAGAGCTTTCAACTTCAAATCACACTGTAGTCTCACAAGTTTTATTCTAACTACCAAAATACACTCTCTTATCTAACAATTGAAATCTGTATGCCATTCAATTACTGTTGATTTAATAGTTTACTTTCATGTTGCACAAATCCTGCCGCATGGCCCAAGGAAAAGATTCAAATCAATTAATTTATAAAAGATAGATTGAATATTAAATTATTAACCTAAACTGAGAAATGGAAACACAGTGAAGTCATATCTAACTTTATAACGCTGTAGGAACAACTCAAGGTGATGGAATTTAACTTTATTATCCTAAATCAATTACTTTATAAAGCTGTAGGAACAACTCAAGCTGGAAGTGGGTCAAAATGACACCAAATCCTTACACAACCTTGAACAAGTTACCCCACAAACTAAAAGAAAGTGCCAGTTGCACCCCCTTAAAAGAAAACAATGATATTTATCTTCAAAATTGCCAAAAATAGAATGAGCTCATGAACAACTATGAGGTACACTACCATGTAGTATTCTTTATTATCAAATCTGATTATGAAGAGATTTACAACTAAGAACCCAAAGCTTGTAATACTATTCGGTCTTTTCTTGTCATTTTGCATGTTAGTAAAGCAAACAAATCAGAAATGAAGATTCAAACATCTCCGTATTGCCTCAATGCTGTTCAACGCCCAACTTTTGTCTTCTTCACAAAATAAAAGCATTTTTAGTGTAAAAAGAAACTAAGAAAATCCAATGTTAAAATTAACAACTTCCGCCTTTTTTATTTCTAACACAAAGGAGTTCAAGCGTTCAAACCACTGCCATTTATGCTGTAGAGTGATCAGGTGTTGCAACTAAACCCCACCCCAAAAAATAATAATAATAAACATTAAAGGAAAACAATAAAAATAAAAAAAATTTACCTTCTTAACCCGTACAAAACCTTCTATTCTGCATCCACTTGTTGATGGCGCAGGGCGTTTTACTGCATCAATCTGCAGTTTAGATTTGTCCTCCAATGCCAGTTCATGAGAAATATTTGGAATACTTGCAACCAGAGTTTCCATTGCCTATCACAAAAAAGGATGAAAATCAGTATCTAGTCATAAAGATCTACAAATAAAACATGAGAAAAATAGAAGGAAAAAAAAATTCACAAGGGCAAAATTTTTTTCCAAGAATAATATATCCACACTTTTCAATAAGCTTCCAACAAGCATACCGCGACCAAGCTATCTGCATCCCTCTCCCCATAATAAGATTCATGATCATGATGTCCATGGTCTTCCCTGTATCAAATTCTACTTTATAGCTAATTCATTGAAAGTGGTAAATATAAAGCAAGAACAAGATAAAATGATGGAAAATAATCATATTATATCCGATATATGTTTCTATAGCTTTATAAATATATAATAGACATCCACGTACTTTCATACTTATACTATATACTAAGAAACAGAGACCAATTTAGTATATATAAAAGTAAAACAAGGTTTTTCATATACAACTCAATAGCGACTTCAATACGCATTACTAAGGAAAAGAAGCTAAGAAAAAAAATATTTGCAGTTCATAGAAAACCAGCAGAACATGTTCAAATTACAGTATGGCTCATTCGCTTTTGTAGGCTTGACAAGATATGCCGCACTTGTTGTGGGCTATGGGATCCTAGTTGTGCACAAGCAAGAGATAAACCAGGGAGTGAAAATCTATTTCAATGGCCTTAGCTGTTCAATTTCTCACAAACAATTTGTTAAAAGTAATAGATAAAGGGATGATTTTAATTTAGAGAACCCAAGAAGAGTAAAATCACATGTTCCAACTATACTAAATAAATTATACAGTTACAGAATAAAAATACAAAACATCCTCCCTCCCAGATCAGTTGGAGACTAAGTGATAAAGCATTCCAAAAAAAAATAAAAAAGCTATTGCATTGTTGACCTCATTTTTAGTGAGGTCTTAGTCTCCTACTCTTAGAACCTAAGATCTAGCTTTAAGAGTTCTTAATGACCATCCTAGAGGACTAGCAATGGAGCCCACCTCCCGTAGAACTTCAAACTGCTTCTTAACTCATTTTTGTGAAGAACTCGCATGAGTGGTTCCAAACACTCAACTTCTAGTTGCAAGGGCTAAGGACCAACATGTAGAGGGCCCGAAAATAAATTTTTATAGGATCAAACGGCCTTAAGTGAACCCATTTGTGACTCGAATACTCAGGAACGCCACAATTCACACACTCACTGCACCACACACGATTTTGACTTGATTTGACTTGTCAACCGGTGAGTTTGTCTGGACGACCCCGGATGACGAAAAAGACCGCACCGACGTGTCCAGGACGTCGACTTTAGCTAGGAACGACACCCGCATTGTTATGGTTTCGCGCGCGAGCGACTAGCACGGATATCGATGCACATTTTTTTTTAATTAGCGGGGCGCGGGCCCGGACTATACCCAGGTTCAACTCAGATTTGATTTTGGCTGGACTCGGGCTGAACAAGGGTTAAACGATTTTGAATTTTAAATTTTTGAATTTCAAATTCGTCATTTAATTTTATCTTAATTGAGAGTTAAAACTTTTCATTTGACCAAACTACCTGAATGGAAGTCTTTTAATTCCCCGCCAAGGTAACGTCANCAGACCGAGACCCTCATCTCTCAGTCTCGACTCCCACTCCTGCTCGCTTTCTCCCCCTCTCTGCCTCACACACCGAAGCCTCGTCTACCCGTCTTCTCGAGCTCGCCTTCCTCCTCTTACTCGACCGAAGGCTTCCCCACTCGCCCGCTCCTCACTCTCGCTCACCCTCGTCGGCTTCCTGCTCGCTCGACGACACCTCTCCATCGCAACCCTCGCCTGCTTCGACTTACCCCCAATCGACTCACCATCTCTCGGCCGAAGGTCAGATAGGGCTCCCTCTTTTCTCTCGACAGAAGCTTGACTGCTTGCCCACCTCCCTCTTCCCCGCGATCAAAGCAGTCACTTGGCCTCCTCTCCTCTCTACATCGAAGAACACTCGCTTGCCTCCTCTGCTTTGTGCACCGAAGATCCCCTCTTTAATTCTTCTTCCCGGCGTGCCCCCTCCTACGGCGAACTTCAGCCAAGTAACNGACCGAGACCCTCGTCTCTCAGTCTCGACTCCCACTCCTGCTCGCTTTCTCCCCCTCTCTGCCTCACGCACCGAAGCCTCGTCTACCTGTCTTCTCGAGCTCGCCTTCCTCCTCTTACTCGACCGAAGGCTTCCCCACTCGCCCGCTCCTCACCCTCGCTCACCCTCGTCGGCTTCCTGCTCGCTCGACGACACCTCTCCATCGCAACCCTCGCCTGCTTCGACCTACCCCCAATCGACTCACCATCTCTCGACCGAAGGTCAGATAGGGCTCTCTCTTTTCCTCGACAGAAGCTTGACTGCTTGCCCACCTCCCTCTTCCCCGCGATCAAAACAGTCACTTGGCCTCCTCTCCTCTCTACATCGAAGAACACTCGCTTGCCTCCTCTGCTTTCTGCACCGAAGATCCCCTCTTTAATTCTTCTTCCCGGCGTGCCCCCTCCTACGGCGAACTTCAGCCAAGTAACCCGGTGCCTCTTTTCTTTTCCCCTTCGCGTACGTGCAAAAAAAAAAAAAAAAAAAAAAAAAAAAAAAAAAAAAAANAAAAAAAAAAAAGTCTCGTTATTTCAAACTTCCTGTTATTTTCACTTTCAATCATCATCAAGTTAAGAATATACTTTGATTCTCTATGGGTCATGCGCTTGCTATGCTCAAATGAGATAATTAAACTGATGCATTCAATCTCTTTCACAAGCAGCTGCGTTTGAACATGACTCCGTGCTTTAACATCTACTTTATACTAATGGTAGCCCAAACTGATACATGATTGTAGCTATATATATATATATNTAATTCATTGAAAGTGGTAAATATAAAGCAAGAACAAGATAAAATGATGGAAAATAATCATATTATATCCGATATATGTTTCTATAGCTTTATAAATATATAATAGACATCCACGTACTTTCATACTTATACTATATACTAAGAAACAGAGACCAATTTAGTATATATAAAAGTAAAACAAGGTTTTTCATATACAACTCAATAGCGACTTCAATACGCATTACTAAGGAAAAGAAGCTAAGAAAAAAAATATTTGCAGTTCATAGAAAACCAGCAGAACATGTTCAAATTACAGTATGGCTCATTCGCTTTTGTAGGCTTGACAAGATATGCCGCACTTGTTGTGGGCTATGGGATCCTAGTTGTGCACAAGCAAGAGATAAACCAGGGAGTGAAAATCTATTTCAATGGCCTTAGCTGTTCAATTTCTCACAAACAATTTGTTAAAAGTAATAGATAAAGGGATGATTTTAATTTAGAGAACCCAAGAAGAGTAAAATCACATGTTCCAACTATACTAAATAAATTATACAGTTACAGAATAAAAATACAAAACATCCTCCCTCCCAGATCAGTTGGAGACTAAGTGATAAAGCATTCCAAAAAAAAATAAAAAAGCTATTGCATTGTTGACCTCATTTTTAGTGAGGTCTTAGTCTCCTACTCTTAGAACCTAAGATCTAGCTTTAAGAGTTCTTAATGACCATCCTAGAGGACTAGCAATGGAGCCCACCTCCCGTAGAACTTCAAACTGCTTCTTAACTCATTTTTGTGAAGAACTCGCATGAGTGGTTCCAAGCACTCAACTTCTAGTTGCAAAGGCTAAGGACCAACATGTAGAGTGCCCGAAAATAAATTTTTATAGGATCAAACGGCCTTAAGTGAACCCATTTGTGACTCGAATACTCAGGAACGCCGCAATTCACACACTCACTGCACCACACACGATTTTGACTTGATTTGACTTGCCAACCGGTGAGTTTGTCTGGACGACCCCGGATGACGAAAAAGGCCACACCGACGCGTCCAGGACGTCGACTTTAGCTAGGAACGACACCCGCATTGTTATGATTTCGCGCGCGAGCGACTAACACGAATATCGATGCACATTTTTTTTAATTAGCGGGGCGCGGGCCCGGACTATACCCAGGTTCAACTCAGATTTGATTTGGGCTGGACTCGGGCTGAACAAGGGTTAAACGATTTTGAATTTTAAATTTTTGAATTTCAAATTCGTCATTTAATTTTATCTTAATTGAGAGTTAAAACTTTTCATTTGACC
>JXCR01127979.1:213891-224652 GCA_002079205.1 Phalaenopsis hybrid cultivar
CCTCAGAATCTAATATAATGCATCCATATGACCCTTTCTTGGATCATGCATCACTCACTGCAAAAGAGATGTCGGATCGAGTGCGACACGGATAGATCAGACGGTCCACCAATCTTTGGTACCTCTTGTTATCAATCGGTTCTCCTGACTCTGCACTCAATTTGGTCTTCTATTCAATTGGAGAGACTGTAGGTTTGCACCCTGCATGTCAGTTTCTATGATTAGTACCTACTTTCTCTAGAACAAGGTCATTCCTTCATGTTTATGAGCCATTTCAATATCAAAAAAGTATATAAACTATCCAAAATCCTTCAGCTCAAATTAAATGCTCAATATTACTTTTAGTTAAGCAATCTCTACATCATCATCACCGATGAAAATAATGTCATCAACAAACACAAGTACAGTGGTGTGATATTGATGTTATCAAAAGAATATCGTATGGTCTGGATTAATTTGTCGATATCTCATAACCATCATATCCTTTCTGAACTTTTCAGACCAGGATCAGGGAGACTGTTTCAAGCCGTACAATGATTTTTTGAGCCTACACGTCTTGCCCATTGTCTGGATTGTACCGAATTCTGATGGCATATCCATATATATCTCTTCCAATAACTCACCATGAAGAAATGCATTCTTCACATCAAGTTGATGTAATCTACACCCACAATTCACTGCCAGAGAAACCAGTATCCTCACTGTAGTTATTTTTGCTATTGGTCCAAAGGTTTCGTGATAATCAATGTCATATGTCTAATTGTATCCTTTCACCTCTAGTAATGTTTTGTGTCGCTTTATTTTCCCTTCTAGAATTTGTTTTACTGTGAAGATTCACGTGCACCCAAATGCATTTTTCTCCGCTGGTAATGGCACAATCGCTCATGATTGGTTTTTATCGAGAGCCCTAAGTTCTTCATGCATAGTCGCTTTCTACTTGGGATCTTCATCAACAATCTGCCGACACTTGGGTATAGAGCAATGCCCAAAGACACAATGAATGCTCCATGTAAAGATGATATGTTAGAATATAAAACAAAATTAGCAATGTCACGCATTGTTGTTAGAGGTCCTCCTTAAAGTTGGGGGGTTAGAAGGAGGAATCATATCACATGGGAGTTTTGAGTCGGAGGTGGATGGTGTAGGTGTCTCAAGTATCAGGTAAGACCAGGACAAAGAACTAGCTGGCACAAGTGGTACTACAAACACCGCTCCCTCATTTTGCTTCCTTCTTCATGTCTACACCCTTAGCTCACATTCAGCTTGAATCCCAACATCTCTGGGTTCACTCTCCTTATTTTCTGATTCCTCAGTTGATTCATCCCAACATCACAGGACAATGCACTACTCCCACATGTATCACTCTCTCAACATTGCTACTCACCCCATTTGCTTTGTATCTCTAATATCTAGCGAGACACCGAAATGTGAGGTCCCCTACTAAGTGTAGTATGATTCAAATTCTTTAAATGACACATTCATGCTCAAAAATAGTTTATTCTCTATGGCACCAGCAAACATGCATCTTCTGGGTAGGAGAATAACTTACAAACACACATCTCACAGCTCTCGAATCTAGCTTTCCTACTAATGAACTGTTATCATTTACAAACATTCACAGAAAAACACCTTCAATGGAAAAAACCTGCTATTAAAACTCCTTTCAACACCTGACAAACGAGACTTCTAATCCAATACCCTTGACTGTTGATCAATTGAGCAATGTTTTGGGTCATTCATTGTAATCATCATGCTTCGGGCTACCTCTAAAAGATGTCTATTATTTCTCTCCGCATCTCCATTTTTTTTCTTTTGTGTATGAACATGTAGTTTGATGTTATATCCCTTCAGCTGACAAGTAATCCCCAAATACTTTATCGGTATACTATGTCCTATTATCAGACTTCAATACCTTCATTATTGCACCATATTGAGTCTGGATTGTCTTGTGAAAGTCTTTAAAGTAAGCAAACACATCACATTTACTATTCATCAAATATAACTAAATAACACGAGAAAAACAATCTATAAAAGTCACAAAATATTGATAAACATTCATAGAACTTGTAAATAAAGTCCTCATACATCAGAATGTATCGAGCCAAAAATAGCAGAACTCTTATTCCCATAACTGATGTAAGAGCTCCTAGTAAGCTTACCAAACTCATAAGCATCACAAATCAGCTTTTGTTTATTTGTTTTTTCATACAAACAATGATACAACCAACTCAATAAACTAAAACAAAAGTGTCTCATGTGTATGTGATGTAACATCAACACATCCTCCACACTCCTCTCAAAGTCTCCTACTCCGACACTCTCTGCCATTGACATCAAGGCTGAGTACATCCCCTCCGATGAAACGAGTGTATTTTACATTAATATAAAATTAAAAAAATAATACAAAAGAGGGCTAAAAGCCACAATAAAAAGCTAAAAAGAAAGGCTATTAAGTAGGAGCCTCTAAAAAAATTCTATTCTTTTCAACAAAAAATGACAAATGATGACTATTTTGTAAATTTCTACCAGTAAAGCTATCCTGTAAAGCAAATGGAGCACAAAAATGGGTTGCTCCATTGCAAGATTTTGAGAAATTGGAAAAAAGCACCTGTCGAAAGTTGGTAAGAAAAGCCAAGTTTGGGTGACACCATGTTGTTTCCACGCAATCTTTTCCATTGAATGTCGGAAAACATCAATGCATTGCAATTATCACCCTCAACGNATTCTCCTGACTCTGCACTCAGTTTGGTCTTCTATTCAATTGGAGAGACTGTAGGCACCCTGCATGTCAGTTTCTATGAGTAGTACCTACTTTCTCTAGAACAAGGTCATTCCTTCATGTTTACGAGCCATTTCAATATCAAAAAAGTATATAAACTGCCCAAAATCCTTCAGCTCAAATTAAATGCTCAATATTACTTTTAGTTAAGCAATCTCTACATCATCATCACCGATGAAAATAATGTCATCAACAAACACAACAAGTACAGTGGTGTGATATTGATGTTATCAAAAGAATATCGTATGGTCTGGATTAATTTGTCGATATCTCATAACAATCATATCCTTTCTGAACTTGTCAGACCAGGATCAGGGAGACTGTTTCAAGCCGTACAATGATTTTTTGAGCCTACACACCTTACCCATTGTCTGGATTGTACCGAATTCTGATGGCATATCCATATATATCTCTTCCAATAACTCACCATGAAGAAATGCATTCTTCACATCAAATTGATGTAATCTACACCCACAATTCACTGCCAAAGAAACAAGTATCCTCACTGTAGTCATTTTTGCTATTGGTCCAAAGGTTTCGTCATAATCAATGTCATATGTCTAATTGTATCCTTTCACCTCTAGTAATGTTTTGTGTCGCTTTATTTTCCCTTCTAGAATTTGTTTTACTGTGAAGATTCACGTGCACCCAAATGCATTTTTCTCCGCTGGTAATGGCACAATCGCTCATGATTGGTTTTTATCGAGAGCCCTAAGTTCTTCATGCATAGCCGCTTCCTACTTGGGATCTTCATCAACAATTTGCCGACACTTGGGTATAGAGCAATGCCCAAAGATACAATGAATGCTCCATGTAAAGATGATATGTTAGAATATGAAACAAAATTAGCAATGTCACGCATTGTTGTTAGAGGTCCTCCTTAAAGTTGAGGGGTTAGAAGGAGGAATCATATCACATGGGAGTTTTGAGTCGGAGGTGGATGGTGTAGGTGTCTCAAGTATCAGGTAAGACCAGGACAAAGAACTAGCTGGCACAAGTGGTACTACAAACACCGCTCCCTCATTTTGCTTCCTTCTTCATGTCTACACCCTTAGCTCACATTCAGCTTGAATCCCAACATCTCTGGGTTCACTCTTCTTATTTTCTGATTCCTCAGTTGATTCATCCCAACATCACAGGACAATGCATTACTCCCACATGTATCACTCTCTCCACATTGCTACTCACCCCATTTGCTTTGTATCTTTAATATCTAGCGAGACACCGAAATGTGAGGTCCCCTCCTAAGTGTGATATGATTCAAATTCTTTAAATGACACATTAATGCTCAAAAATAGTTCATTCTCTATGGCACCAGCAAACATGCATCTTCTGGGTAGGAGAATAACTTACAAACACACATCTCACAGCTCTCGAATCTAGCTTTCCTACTAATGAACTATTATCATTTACAAACATTCACAGAAAAACACCTTCAATGGAAAAAATCTGCTATTAAAACTCCTTTCAGCACCTGACAAACGAGACTTCTAATCCAATACCCTTGACTGTTGATCAATTGAGCAATGTTTTGGGTCATTCATTGTAATCATCATGCTTCGGGCTACCTCTAAAAGATGTCTATTATTTCTCTCCGCATCTCCATTTTTTTTCTTTTGTGTATGAACATGTAGTTTGATGTTATATCCCTTCAGCTGACAAGTAATCCCCAAATACTTTATCGGTATACTATGTCCTATTATCAGACTTCAATACCTTCATTATTGCACCATATTGAGTCTGGATTGTCTTGTGAAAGTCTTTAAAGTAAGCAAACACATCACATTTACTATTCATCAAATATAACTAAATAACACGAGAAAAACAATCTATAAAAGTCACAAAATATTGATAAACATTCATAGAACTTGTAAATAAAGTCCTCATACATCAGAATGTATCGAGCCAAAAATAACAGAACTCTTATTCCCATAACTGATGTAAGAGCTCCTAGTAAGCTTACCAAACTCATAAGCATCACAAATCAGCTTTTGTTTATTTGTTTTTTCATACAAACAAGGATACAACCAACTCAATAAACTAAAACAAAAGTGTCTCATGTGTATGTGATGTAACATCAACACATCCTCCACACTCCTCTCAAAGTCTCCTACTCCGACACTCTCTGCCATTGACATCAAGGCTGAGTACATCCCCTCCGATGAAACGAGTGTATTTTACATTAATATAAAATTAAAAAAATAATACAAAAGAGGGCTAAAAGCCACAATAAAAAGCTAAAAAGAAAGGCTATTAAGTAGGAGCCTCTAAAAAAATTCTATTCTTTTCAACAAAAAATGACAAATGATGACTATTTTGTAAATTTCTACCAGTAAAGCTATCCTGTAAAGCAAATGGAGCACAAAAATGGGTTGCTCCATTGCAAGATTTTGAGAAATTGGAAAAAAGCACCTGTCGAAAGTTGGTAAGAAAAGCCAAGTTTGGGTGACACCATGTTGTTTCCACGCAATCTTTTCCATTGAATGTCGGAAAACATCAATGCATTGCAATTATCACCCTCAACGATCATTCTATTTACTTCAAGCATCCAAGGTTCCACAAGCGATCCCAGGAACATAACAGCCTCCATTTCAACCTATGAACTATCCCAATGTAACATTTTGCGACCTGCCGCAAGCACACATTTACCCATTTCATAACGAATTAACCCTCGGTCCAAATACCAAAGTCCACTATGCCACTTCCAGTCCCCAAGTGTCCGAGACTTCCCCTTCTCTTAGAAGAGCACCTTAGGAATATCAAAAAACAACACATTTTGGTTGGGGAATAATGAAACTAATGTATAAAAAGGTTCACTAAAAAAATGAGCATACAAAACAATGGACAAAGTCATATAATTGGCATCCCTCACTATACTCTTACAAACTACAGGCTGTGTTATACAATCAACGGTCTGGATGTTCTCTGGTACTATTAGAGGAGTATCGAAAGAAAATTTTTAGCAGTACCCGTAACATGTTGAAATGTACCAAAACCTACTATTCATTCTAATAATCCTGTGGAGAAAATAGAGACAAGAGCATGTGTATCACGATACCTTTGTCAAAGTGAGCATAAATGGCAATGTTGCCCTTTGATGATGGTTGGTTAGAAGCATCCTTGGCTCCATCTTCTGCAGCTTGTTGCTGCCTCTTCAACAACACTACACTCATGATCCTCATTCATAAAAACCACACTCGTCTCTCCCTCTTCTAGTACCATCAGATTTGCCTAGTAGCCCCATTTTCCACCTTTTCAACCACCGCGGTCACAACTACTGTCTCCACCTTATCCATGTCTACCTGTCTCTCTCTCCTTAGATTGCATGGGATAGGTTTTGCTCAGATGTCAAACTTCACCATAGTTGTAGCACTTGTGAGTCTCCCCTAGACACCTATCATACCTGAGCTTGAGGCAGCTAAAGCTGGTCGCGCGCCCTGAAATACACTCGGCTCAGGGTGTAGCTTCATGCGACTCTCCTCCCGTATCATCGCAATAATGGCCTCATCTAGTGAAAGGATAGTCTCTTAACCTAGGAGGACAAATCTCCTTTGATCAAAGACCGGGTTCAGATGGGCCAGAAATTGCATAGCCACCATCCGTGCAAAGATCTCCCCTTTCTTACATTGGATCGTCACAGCCCGACATCGATGGGAAGTGATCAAGATCTGCCCACAGCTGCTCCAAATCTATGGTGTAGTCTAGAATTGATCTATCACCCTATACCACTGCTTCCATCTCACGTTGAATCTGGAACAAACTCGTGGGATTCTCTGTCCCAACATAAATCCTCTTCAGCTTTGCCCTGATGTCCCTCATTTTTCGAATATCATCTACTGAGGATGCAATTGACGAAACCATCGAGTTGAGTAGCCAGGTGTAAATTAAGACGTGTGTGGTCCTCCACTTATCCCCTTCAGCACTATCTCTCTTTGGTTCATCCACAGTAAGATACCCCTCTATTCTCTTCCATACTAAAGCAGATGTGACCAACTCAGATACGTGGTTGGTCTATCAAGCTTCAGATCCACAGGAGATGTCTAGCTTCACCTGCGTCGAATCACATCTAAGGTAGTGACACCCGTTGAGATGCTAGCTCCCTATATGAGCCCAACCAAGAACTTCAAAACTTTGGGATCTATCTTCCCCAAAAGCTACAATCATTTACCTCCACTATCTCTATCTCTTGAAATCCTCAATCACAATAATCCAAGACTAGATCACACAAACAAGATCAGACATCCTTCGCGTCAATATGTCGTCATCGTGTCGTTCCCTTCCTAGTTAGCTCTAAACACGGTTGTATCGCCGCAATCCCGTCGAGGCCTCCCTAAGTAGCTCCAATCAAGATACAATTGTGAAGCTCCAAATCATGATCCTGTCGTTTTCTTCGTGGTTCCAGTCATGGCGCTCCAGCCGTGACTCACAATCCCACCATTAGTATCCTAGGTAGCTCCAATCTTAATTGTATCACTATCTCAAACCTTCAAGCTCGATCCATTCGTTAGCATCCCAGGTAACTTCCAATCGCAACTATTTCGGGCCATTGTATGCCTGATCCCAACTATCAAGCACCAACGATGGTTGTTAGGGTTAGGGCTCTGATACCATGAAGAATGAATTATTCAAAACCTGCTTTGTACATTTATAATCTTTACAAATAAACCCCTAGACTTCTTCAATATTCCTAACATATCAAAAGGATCCTAAATAAGGTCCATTTATCAACAAGATCTATAAAGAAACAATCAAGCACTTTGAAATAAAATCTTTACCTACTTAAACCATAGAATTTTATATTCAATCTAAATATTATCAAAAGAAGATATTTTTAAAAATAAACCTATTAAATCTTAAAGATTTGAAATAAATCACATTAAAGTAAATAATAATCTAAATTTAATTTCTTTTGAAGCATCAGATCCCCATGGTTGAAAACACTTCCATTGAAGAGTTGATTGTTAAAGAACACGACGTAGGAGGTGGTAAATTGGTTAATATAAAATATTGCAATATCTTGTAGAATAAAAAAGATGAAAGGAAAAGAAATTGAAGATGCAAAACATTACAAGTACAGAAAACTAAGAATTGTGTTTATTTTGGTTGCAAAATATGATTTCCTGTCATTGCATCCATGAATGTTGCAGAACGATTTCAATTGTTGGAAACTATATTAAAGAATAAAGATGTAATGGCAAAGTGTGGGTCATCTTATAGTGTCAATTCAAATATCTCTAGAACAACAATAATTTATGTAATTGTTGCAAAATGAGGCTCAATATTAAGACCATTAATCAATCATTGTAAAAGGACAAAACACAGGCTCAAACACAATCTCAATGATTGCTAAATGCTAAGCTTATCATCAGCTAATAACTCATCTATCAAACTCGGATTGTCATGAAAATAATGGCCATGGATTAAATGAAAAGGATAAAATTTTTTAACATGAGGTGACTCATTTCTGAACTTAAAGACTTGATATTGCTTTCTAAATCACTGAAGTTCGAGAAATTCATTTANAGGTGACTCATTTCTGAACTTAAAGACTTGATATTGCTTTCTAAATCACTGAAGTTCGAGAAATTCATTTATAATACTGATAATTAAATGAATCCAAAAAAATATCATCTACCTTCAAAAAACATTTTTTTCAGTCATCTCTAACCAAATTTAAAAGATATTCATAAAACATGACAAGAAAATAATGCATTGACATCATAATATTAAATTAAAATAATAATCAAATTTAATATATATATATATATATATATATATATATATATATATATATATATATATATATATATNCAATAATACCCCAACAAAAAGATGCATATAGACTCAATAAAAAGTAAAACAAATTTAAAACAAGCAGAAAACAAGTAGCTAGGGACGAGTTAGTTTAGTCATGTTTCTTTCTCTAGTTTTAGGAGCGGAGCCAGATAACAAACTTTGAAGAGTTGTGTCATTGCCAGGAGTAATCAAAGTATCATCCATTAAGTTTTCCAAGTTTGAGTGTGCCTCCAGCCTTCTTCTTCCGCTAAGAAGTGTAAATCTGTCGTTCTTCGTCTGAAGACCGACTCATGTGATCCTTGGTCTACTTTGATGTTAGAACCGCAATAGAAGGAAAGATAGTCGTTGTCATTGTGATAGGTTCCAGTGTATGTGAAGTGTGAATTGTTAACTCTGCACCTGATGCTTCTTGAATATGAGGTGCGGGACTATCCTGATTTTCGGTTCAAAACATTATCCGTTGTAGTATAGTCAGGAGAAGCAGCGTGTTCAGGCACATGGGGTGCACTAATAGTATGTTCCTGCTTTTGACTATTGGTTCTCAACTATGGGTGCAATCTGAAAAATTTCTTCAACGGATGTCCAAACATCTTGCAGTGCTTGCAGTAGTAAGGTTTTTATTTCATAATGATTTTTTGTCAATAACCATTGTGAGTAGAACCAAGCCATATATATATATATATATGTCAACATCAAGATTCTAAACAAATAATTTATCGATGGTTAAAGAATTTTTATGCTAAGTTGTTTCACTACTTCAGCGATAATGAGACTAAGGGAGTGTTCGGTAGCCNTATATATATATTTATTTATTTATTTATTTATTTATTTATTTATTTATATCTAAATGCCTAAGGGCAGATTTTATTGAAATAAAAAGGATACATAAAAGTTATATGAGAGAGCCAAAAATAGGCACCCTACCCATACGATACAAGTACAGTAATACCCCAACAAAAAGATGCATATAGACTCAATAAAAAGTAACACAAATTTAAAACAAGCAGAAAACAAGTAGCTAGGGACGAGTTAGTTTAGTCGTGTTTCTTTCTCTAGTTTTAGGAGCGGAGCCAGATAACAAACTTTGAAGAGTCGTGTCATTGCCAGGAGTAATCAAAGTATCATCCATTAAGTTTTCCAAGTTTGAGTGTGCCTCCAGCCTTCTTCTTCCGCCAAGAAGTGTAAATCTGTCGTTCTTCATCTGAAGACTGACTCATGTGATCCTTGGTCTACTTTGATGTTAGAACCGCAATAGAAGGAAAGGTAGTCGTTGTCATTGTGATAGGTTCCAGTGTATGTGAAGTGTGAATTGTTAACTCTGCACCTGATGCTTCTTGAATATGAGGTGCGGGACTATCCTGATTTTCGGTTCAAAACATTATCCGTTGTAGTATAGTCAGGAGAAGCAGCATGTTCAGGCACATGGGGTGCACTAATAGTATGTTCCTGCTTTTGACTATTGGTTCTCAACTGTGGGTGCAATCTGAAAAATTTCTTCTACGGGTGTCCAAACATCTTGCAGTGCTTGCAGTAGTAAGTTTTTTGTTCCATAATGATTTTTTGTCAATAACTATTGTGAGTAGATCCAAGCCATATATATATATATATATATATGTAAACATCAAGATTCTAAACAAATAATTTATCGACGGTTAAAGAATTTTTATGCTAAGTTGTTTCACTACTTCAGCGATAATGAGACTAAGGGAGTGTTCGGTAGCCTAATTTAGGATGGATTTACGTTGGATTTAATGTAAATCCATCAAACATAATTTTTATCCCGTTAAGTTCGTCTATCTGCTTAAATCCGATAACTTCTCAGGCGTAACGTGAATCTCGGATTTAGTAAATCTGATCCGGAGGTAGATTTAAGGACCACGTGCTTCGTCATTCCTTTGCAACTACCGGCTTCCTTCATTCGTAGCTCGTCTTCGTAGAGGAGAAGAGTCGTAGAGGAGAATAAAAGATCGAAAGATANGGATTTAAGGACCACGTGCTTCGTCATTCCTTCGCAACTATCGGCTTCCTTCATTCGTAGCTCGTCTTCGTAGAGGAGAAGAGTCGTAGAGGAGAATAAAAGATCGAAAGATACGCTTGCCGCACATCACCATTTTCATCGTCGCAAGTTGAAACCTCGCCTACATCACTCCCGCTCTCTTGGTACCTTTCCTTTTTCAAAACTCTAT
>JXCR01127979.1:224760-249658 GCA_002079205.1 Phalaenopsis hybrid cultivar
TTTTGGACAAAGTGTGCTTTAATGTAGTTCTTGTTGTTGGAGGTTGTGTTTGCTTCTGCAATATTTGTTTGCTTATTCAGGGCAGCATTAAGGGGCACAGAGCTCAGTATTATAAGTGGCTTTATAAAGTTTCTCAATTATTTTCATGGGGAAGTTGCTCAAATATTATATGCAGTTATCATATATATATATATAGTGAAAGAGAGAGAGAGAAAGAGACCATTCTGATTGATTTACTTATTTGACGAAATAAAATATCTGCGATTAAGCTTTTATATAAATAGCAAGCCTGAAATGAAGGAAACTGTCAGCATAGCAGAACAAAAAATTGCTCAGTTATGATTTATGCATGAGAAGGGAGATGAGAGCATATGAAATCTCGGCATTTGGAAGAAGATCCAGTCTTGGGACCGTTAAATCCGAAAAGCAAATGTCAAACATTATTTACGGCTTTAACTGGATTTAACGGAAATAATATCAAACATAAAATTTAAATTTAACATAAGTGGATTTAATAAATCCGGTTAATAAATCCGGATCTACTTAAGTTAAATCCAAGAGGCAGTAAAACACCCCCTTAAAGTAGGAGATGAGTGAATGATGGTTGAAAAATTCAAGAGCAAGTAGAAGTCATGATGAGAAGCAAAGCCGTTAGCAATTTAGCGAACAGCTGTCATGAGATCAGCAAAGCATACGGTTAAGGGTTTATTGGAAAAAGTATGTATTCAAGTGAATTAAATGCAAGGTGATGGTTGAAGCAGGCGTACGACAGAATAGATAAAAAGTAGTGTGCGCATGAATGTAAAGCACATAAGTGGATTGAGTGTGTAAACAACACGGCAACTTTCGAGTGAAGCTGAGTGATCCTATACATATATTTATATAGATATGTTTGTATGTATGTATTGATTTATGTATGTATGAATGTATGTAAATGTATGTGTATATATATTCCTTATGTTACATCATTCACATGGCAGTCTCTTCCATCTCTGTGTTTGTGTGCATATGTACATGTGCATGTATATTATTAAACAAAAGTCAAACATCATATCAAAAGATTCGCTGCAGTAAATGAGCTAGATTAGTCAAATATTTGGCAACATAATCTTCTTAATATGTAAAATGAGATGTAAAAGAAAAGCACAAATACACGGGATACAAACATAAAGTCAAATTTCTGCACTATTATCTATACAAGAAGATACTCCATCAAAATATTAATATTGCTTCAAATCTGATAACTGAACGCAACATAACTATAAAGAAAAACATCAAGGAGTTCAAAAGTTTATAATTTGCAAATGTTGATTTAAGCACGATGCAGTAGTTTCTTGATCCCGGATAAGTACGGAACATTAAAATTTTAAGCCAATTTTCATTTAAAAAAACCGAACTACACCTAAACAAGAAATATGGTCCATTAAGGTGAGGAATTCATAAATAATATAAGAATAAAATATTCTAAAATTAACAAAAATACGATCCATACCTGACATCACTTCCTTTACGAAAAATGCGAATTGATGGGTAGCCTTGGATGTGGTGCCTAACAAATATTATTAAAAAGAGTTCATGATCAAGTTTCAAATGCATACGCATACAATTATGTTAAAAAATATAGGAAATTAACTCTGTATGAAAGATAGAAGATACCAGTTAGCAGCAAGTCTCCTCATATGTGGAAAATATTTACCTCTTACATAGATTAAATTGTTCAGTACAATCCACCTTCCCCAAAAGAATTCGCCCATCAATTTCAGGGTCATATCTAGATAGTTTAAAGCAAAGCATTAGAAGAACTTTTCTTGAGTAAGAGGTTAAGATGGAGTATCTATCCACGTGAACTCAAATATAAATAGAAGGTTACCTTTCCCTTATGACTTTAGCTGTCTTCTCCCATGAAGGTCTCTGCAATGAATGAAAGGATGTCATAAATTTTAAAAGCAATAATACAAAAAAATTTACCGTCTGCTAGGAATCCAAGCAAAATATTATGTTCTGCTACAAAATTGAAGAAAACACAATCCAAAACTGTGAAATCCAGAATCCAGCAACAGAATGGCAGAATCATGTACTTATAAAACTCTAGAATGCAGAATGGTGACGGGCAACGAAAGTCAATAGGTCAGCATTTTAAATATTTTTTCTCCTATGATTCCCATTAGTAACAGATGTTATGCTTTGTGATAGGTCTGATAATTATTGTACTTGTTTTACTTATTCAACAAGAGGATACAACGAAGCTTTCAGCATTTTAAGTTAATTCATAAGACTCAAGTCTCAGAAAGTTATGTTCCTCAAATGATGTTAAATATGGCATAACGCTATACCTAGCACATAAAGCCTCAATCTCTCTGCACAAAAAATGAAGATACAGCATTGATATCTGAACCTTTTTCCTGGTTTACTCCGTTCGTTACTTTGATGTGTTGTGCAATACTGAAGCTTATAATTTATGAATCTATGGAATCTACGGTTATTTCCACCATGATGGCAATTTCCACTCCATGTTGGTGCTAGTAGCCAAGGAAACACAATAGTAACTAATAAAATGAAGTAACAAAAGGCCCACCAAAAACTACGATTAACCTCACACATGGCATTGATGAAACGGCTCACATATTGGACACACTTTGTATTTAATATTGCAAAAATNGACACAATAGTAACTAATAAAATGAAGTAACAAAAGGCCCACCAAAAACTACGATTAACCTAACACATGGCATTGATGAAACGGCTCACATATTGGACACACTTTGTATTTAATATTGCAAAAATAACTGCAATCATCTTAGAAATTATGCTAAATTGTAAATACATACTAGAAAATCTACGTAACATAACCTAGAATCAAATAATAGATACAAAGAAAAAAATTTGAAAAAAGTACCAAGCGATTGCTCCAATAACACCAAGGCGCATAGAAGTTGACAGCAAGAATAGGATATCTGCAAGGGGAACATAATGGTAATTTTTAAGAGAGAAAAATTTAAAAACTCAAATTATACGAATTATAAGCATCCATAAGACTTAAACAAANTGAAAAAAGTACCAAGCGATTGCTCCAATAACACCAAGGCGCATAGAAGTTGACAGCAAGAATAGGATATCTGCAAGGGGAACATAATGGTAATTTTTAAGAGAGAAAAA
The DNA here is from genome assembly GCA_002079205.1 of Phalaenopsis hybrid cultivar. NCBI lineage: Eukaryota > Viridiplantae > Streptophyta > Magnoliopsida > Asparagales > Orchidaceae > Phalaenopsis > Phalaenopsis hybrid cultivar. The sequence goes on from JXCR01127979.1 coordinate 227,917, forward strand.
TTTAAAAACTCAAATTATACGAATTATAAGCATCCATAAGACTTAAACAAAGATAAAATGTGAGCTTTACAAATAGCTTAGAATCAGATCGAAAAAATCTAAAGGGAAAAGAAATGAAAATTTATGAAAGGACCAGACCAACTTTGAAGTGTGGGGGGGTCGGGGTGATGGGTGATGGGTGAGGGGTGGTGGGTGGTGGGTGGTGGGTTGGGGCAAGCTCTGTAATCATCTTAAGATAGAATGTTGCTATAAAAAACTAGATGTACAAAATGTGAGGGCCGGGTAAAATACATCAATCACACTACTTCCAAAGGCTTAAATTGATATTCCATAACGAATTAAGGGCTATTACAATATCAATCAATATCTTTAAGAAGTGATGCAAAACATCTTTGGATCTAGGACATGCTAATGCAAATATCGATAGGAGAAAACAGAACTCTCCCAAGAATTCCCTTTCTAAAAATTCACCGGGGCTTTAGACTTGAAACTCTAAACCACACAGCTACATAATAGGATCGTGAAGATTCAAGAAAATCGGAACAAATTTATGAACAGAAGCGCAACTAATAATAGTGCATGATCAATTTTGATAGCTTTAGTTCTTTACTATAATTGTTTCAAAAACTGTTGAATTTCTTTCTGAAGTCTCTCTCCTTGTGAACCTGATTTAATAGAAAATTATGTTGATGATAGAGCAGTCTCAACTCAGCACAAAATTAGTAACAATGAGCATGCGTTTGAATAAGTGCCCATTAATAATGTGAATAGTATGTGAAATTGCCTCAATTTGAGCTTTGTGAAAAAAAGATTAATGAGTGATGCCCATAAGCACGCATTCAGACCACCTTGGCCTTGATTTGTCTTAGTTTTTGGATGTGATGTCAATATCAATGTTTATAGCTGGTTTAAAGTACCTAAACGCTTATATCATGTACCAACATAATATTATATTTGTAGTCCACTTCGTAGCCTTTTATGGCAGCTCCTTCACATGGGGATATACTAAAATAATAAAAATTAAAATTTCTACTAAATTCATTGGAATATATTTTGTCAATGAATTTTAATGAGCTTCATACACTTTAGCTTTCTAAGGATTTGAATAACATTTGTCTAATGCAACAAAAACATACTAAATGTCATGATATCAGAGTCAACCCAAACCACAAGAGAAAATAAGAAAATATTATTGTTGAAATGCAAATAGCTTACAATAACGACTCTTCAAACCGGAAATAAATGAATACAAACATCAAAGACACCCGAGGCAATGGTAAAGGGGGAGGGAGGCAGCTGGACAGCAAGAAGGTGACTGGTTTGGGGGAAGGCGGTCACAAGGCGGACACATGGAAGGCTGGCAGCAGCAAAGGAAGTTGCTGGGGAGTTATTGAGGTGGTCGAAAGGGATGCTGGGAGGAGGCTTAATGGTAGGGGGAGGCTGTGGGATGAGGTTCGGCTGCAGGGGACGGATGCTGGAAGGAGGACAGCAGCAGGAAAGGAGACTGGGTAGGAGGGCGGCAGCACTGAACAGTTGCTGGAAGGAGGGCAGCAGCAGGAAATGTGCTAGGTAGGAGGGCAGCAGCAGGAAATGTGCTAGGTAGGAGGGCAGCAGCAGGAAATGTGCTAGGTAGGAGGGCAGCAGCAACGAAGGCTGCTGGGAGGAGTGTGATGGCAAGGGAAGAGGGAAAAGGTCAGGATAATCACCACTTCGGAACTAGATATAGTTGGAACACTATTTTTCATCGGATACTGCCCAAGCTACAGGAGAACGACTGGCGGCACAACTCTGACATCAGAATTAATCAAAACAGCTAACCCTATGCAATAAAAACAACCAATATATAATAGCTACAAGATAAAACAGGAAGGGGAGGCTTCCCCTTCGGGCGGCATCCAGAAAAAGAAGGGGAGGCTGGCGGCAAATAGAGAAGGTGAGCACAAAATACAAAGAAAGAAAGGGTACAGCTATAGCCTTGGACCGGTTGGCTGGTTGGTTGGCCCTGCTCTTCCTGGTTGAATAGGCCGGTTCAAATGGCCCATAAAAGCCCCGAGCCAGTCTCTTGAGGTTAGGAGAGCATTGAATTCATGCATCGAAGCTTCTGGTACTTTTTTTGTGGTCGTAGAAGCACATGGATCCCACTGTCGACTGCACTGTCTTCTAAAACACCGAAGAAGATTTCTTCACTTAGAGCGTATATCCATATTGATTTGCTCCTCTGGGGGTACACTACAACACTAACCTGAGTCAGCGTGCCTGCATATATTTTTGAATCTTCCCAAAGGAATCCCCGGTCGCTTGAACCTGATCTGAAGTGAGGGTAACCTAAACCTCCTCAAGCGATGGTGGCAATTGTGATAAGGTATCTACCGTGATATCTTGAAATGATCCCTAACATGACTGTCTTGTGTCTGGAGCTTTTTTTCTTGGTCCTATCGCCCTCTATCGTCATCAAAAATGGTCCCACCGATGATGCTCTGCTGGCAAGGGCTCTTGTGATCTCGGACTCTAACAAAGTAGGATGATGTGCTTCCCCTCCTTGGTGAAGGATTGAATGTTCCTGAATCCGTCTTGCTGAGTCCTATGGTCAAATTGTCACGGTCTCCCCAACAAAAGGCGACAGACATCTATAGGGACCCTATTGCACCACGCATGATCATACACTGGAATCCCTCGAATCCTGAATCTGCGGGACCCATCGAACCATGAACATCTCGCCATCATCAGGTGGAAGATGATGCACCTTGCCCTACTCCTCAGCGGTCTCCTAATCTCTAACTTCCTCCATGACGCCCCACACCGTAAAAGGCATAACTCGACTACTCTTTTCATGTTTCTTCTCACTAGGTGGCTCTATCCTTATCCGAACCATCTTTCTCAACTCCACAAAGTGTGCTCCTGCTGGTGTTGCCTTGTGGTGGTTGATTGTTTTGTTTCTGTTGTCTTTCCACTTTGAATACTATGGTCTGGACAATCCCAAGTCACCAATAAGGTTGCAACTATACCACATTGCTAATAATGATCTTTAGCCGCCCAAGATACCTGGCTACAGTGTGCTCTTTCGACTCATTCAGCTCGCATTTCATCTACAAGTGGTCAAACTAAGTTGTGAACTCCTCAACTGAAATGTCTCGTTGTTGTAGGTGATGGATCATCAGAACATGTACTGACGATAATGAGGTGGAAGATACTTCTTCTGTATTACTTTCTTCATATTCTCCAACTTGGTAATCTTATCGGTGTTTTCCCTATTCCTCTATCAATTTAAGTTCTCCCACCATAAAGAAACTTTTTTTCAACTTGATAACAACTAATTTGACCAGCTTATCCACTGCAACATCTTTATATTAGAAGATCCTTTCAACAGATTGTAACCAATCAATAAATTAATTTGGATACATACCTCCCTTAAACTCTGGTAGATCCATTTTGATACCAAATTCCCTGTGGCCTCCATATGTGGACAGGTTGATTGTATTCATGGGTGGGTCGGCTAGTTGGCTGGCTCTGTTCTCCTTGGCCAGCCCATAAAAGACCAGCGTCACGTATCCAACTAAAATATTAACAAATGTCATCGTATGTGGTTTCATGTTGCCAAACATTGTGTATTCGTATAACTTTTGTATACTTTTTGACTAATTTCATGATTACCACTATTTTCCACCCATGCACCCAAAGTTTTTGCAAGTTTCTATAAATAGAGGATATATTGCTTTTATTTGGATTATTCGTGGTTGAATGAATTGAAATTAAAATTCCTCTCCAATACCCTCTCTTACCTCTCCTCTCGGATCCCTCCTTTATATCCAACTATTCTTCTACCTCTGCTACCCTAGTTAATGTTGATCACTCACACCAATATCCTAAAAATTTGGCCTTAAAAGGTTTTAAAAAATCCCAAGAGATCGATTACATGAGCCATGGCCTTATCTGATCAACTTGAACTGCTTAAGAAACGAAAACATGTCCCTTCTAACCTTATTGACGAACATATCAGACAACTACCTTTAAGCAAAAGCACTCTAAACTATGAGCAACTACTTGTTAACAAAGAGTAGAGATTTGCATTAATGAGGGAGACAAATTGCAATCTGATAAATTAAAAAGAAAAACTATCTGTTGGCAACAGGTGATTCGTGATCAGGCCAAATGCACTTTTTATGAAACACCACTGCTTTTTGTTGGACCTAACAAATTCAAGAATAAAGCAAGTGCTCAGAATAGGATATGTGGGAATTGCCTACTTACTGGTGAGAATATTTGTCAAAACTCGCAGCAGTTAATAAAACTGAACCATCACCGCTCTCTTCTTCAAAGTCATCCCCATGCTTGCTAACCATGGGGATTGGTCCAGAATGATATTCAGCTCCAGTTGACTTTAAATTGGGATCTATTGAAAATTTCCGAACCGTTTTTGTTATATTTAGCCTGTTCTGCAAATTCTCAAACAACAAAAAAGGTGTTTAATAATTCAAAATAAGGAGCTTCACCTAAGATGGACTAACATTTATAACCAAATGCAAAGAGGCAGGTAAACTTACTGTGCCCAATATGTCGCTCACATCTACTGATGCAAATTCGCATGAAAGTGAAGGAAAACTGCAAAACAGGTTTTTTTTATTTTTTGGAAGACAAACTATCAAATTAAAAGCTCCGTAGAACTCGAAGGACATCCAAAATGGAAACCACTAAGGTAATCATACAGAAGCAAATGACAAAAAAAAATGTGAAACAAAAACTTCCACAGATCGCTTTGCATTTCCTATGTGCATGGTAAAGCTACAGTTTTTTATTGTTTCTATGTTCAGACATACAGATTTAATACAATGAAGATCAGATGTTTCTAGGGGCTGATACATCTCGTGTTCTTATTATTTCTACAAGAAGATACATTTAAAGATTTGAGACAGGGAAGATGAAATTAATAGACGAGTAAACATAAGAGCACAATATACAACTTACACTCGAGTAGCAGGACGGCTTCCAAAACAAATCAAACAAAAAAAAAACCAAATTGATAAAGTGGCTCAAATAAAGAAAAATGAATGTAACAAATTCGCAGATACAAGTAGAAGCTATCTGTATCCCAACGAATGCAGAATTTCAATAAATATCATGCATTTGAACTCACACATTATTTGCACACAAAATATAATTTTCCACACCTAGTAAAATGAATTTGAGATACCTTAAGCATAGTCATTTAACAATTCACTCACACATCAAAAAACCCAGCCCACCCCTAGTTGGGAGATTCCCACGAAAAAATGCCTGAATTGGTAACATATATGAAGCAGTTATTGGTATCCTGTTAATCCTTGAAAGCCATAACATTCAAGTGGATATAAACTCCAAAAACTTTTATTTTTTCAAATGAACAGTTTTTATTGTTACGAGATCAGGGATGTCATCCCAACTGTGACCTGAGTTAACCCAAACAACAATAAGGATTTGCTGAAATTCNCTACGAGATCAGGGATGTCATCCCAACTGTGACCTGAGTTAACCCAAACAACAATAAGGATTTGCTGAAATTCAATAGGAATACAAACAAGCACACTTGACAATAAGAAAATAATCAACAAAAACATAAAAGATACCCTAGGATGAGGGCGGAAGTGGTAAACACTGGCTGGACAACAGGTGGGTGGTGGGTTGAGAGGTTGCGGCGGCAGCAGGTGGACTAGTGAGGGGCTACGGCTGAAATACGAGGCATGTGATAGGGTGTCGGAAGTAGTGTAGGCTGTTGGAGGGGGTTGTGGGAGCAGGGTGGAGTGCTAGAGGAGTTTGGCGGCAGCAAGCAGGGAGCCTGGAGGGATGTGCGGTAGCAGGCAGGGTGGTTGGGGTTCTCGGCAACAAGCAAGGATAGGAATGGGAAGAGTCGAACAGTGGCTAGACAGCACCAAACTGCCAGTAGACCAATTGCAACAGAAACAGCAGCAAGTCTAACCGGTGGGATAAGGTTGGGGAAGCACATAAAGGTAAATAAACACCGCCTCAATACGACTTACAGTCGGAGCACCTTCTCGCCTTCGGACACAGCCCTCAAAGAGAAAAACTTGAAAGTTGATGGTTGTCCTGATAGAAAACTCAACAAAAACTAACCCTAAAAAAAGCAAATGACGTATTCATAATAGTAGATAAGGAGGAATTGGGCGGCAAACCTTACCCAAATAATTTGGTCAGTTGGCCCCCTTGCTTCACTTCTTGAACCGCTCCAGCTGTCCAAGTTAGACTAGCCATCATTTTAGTAGAGTGCCGTGTCGAATTGCGTCTTAGCAAAGACAAGCGATCAAACACAAATAACTACATTATTTTAAAACTAACTCCAATTTGAATTAATTAGNGATTCAGACCGAACAGCAAGAGAATCTTATTCAGCATTATGCCTTCATAGTATAACAACCCATAGGACTTCGAGGTAACTCGCCTAGAGCGACGTAAATCCTCACCCTCTTTTAGGCTCTTGTACAACCATGTTGTGCGACATGAGTCCTAACTCGATTTAGGTTCCGAGGTTGTTGTGTGGTACGACGTAAACCCTCCTTTCTCTACGGGCTATTTGCATAATCAGGTATTATGCAAATGTAAGTCCTAAATAATAAAATTGGCAGGATTGAACATTCANGCTGAACGCAACATAACTATAAAAGAAAACATCAAGGAGTTCAAAAGCTTATAATTTGCAAATGTTGATTAAAGCACGATGCAGTAGTTTCTTGATCCCGCATAAGTACGGAACATTAAAATTTTAAGCCAATTTTCATTTAAAAAAACCGAACTATACCTAAACAAGAAATATGGTCCATTAAGGTGAGGAATTCATAAATAATCTAACAATAAAATATTCTAAAACTAACAAAAATATGAATCCATACCTGACATCACTTCCTTTACGAAAAATGCGAATTGATGGGTAGCCTTGGATGTGGTGCCTAACAAATATTATTAAAAAGAGTTCATGATCAAGTTTCAAATGCATACGCATACAATTATGTTAAAAAATATAGGAAATTAACTCTGTATGAAAGATAGAAGATACCAGTTAGTAGCAAGTCTCCTCATATGTGGAAAAGTATTTACCTCTTACATAGATTAAATTGTTCAGTACAATCCACCTTCCCCAAAAGAATTCGCCCATCAATTTCAGGGTCATATCTAGATAGTTTAAAGCAAAGCATTAGAAGAACTTGTCTTGAGTAAAAGGCTAAGATGGAGTATCTATCCACGTGAACTCAAATATAAATAGAAGGTCACCTTTCCCTTATGACTTTAGCTGTCTTCTCCCATGAAGGTCTCTGCAATGAATGATAGGATGTCATAAATTTTAAAAGCAATAATACAAAAAATTTTACCGTCTACTAGGAATACAAGCAAAATATTATGTTCTGCTACAAAATTGAAGAAAACACAATCCAAAACTGTGAAATCCAGAATCCAGCAACAGAATGGCAGAATCATGTACTTATAAAACTCTAGAATGCAGAATGGTGACGGGCAACGAAAGTCAATAGGTCAGTATTTTAAATATTTCTTCTCCTATGATTCCCATTAGTAACAGATGTTATGCTTTGTGATAGAAGGTCTGATAATTATTGTACTTGTTTTACTTATTCAACAAGAGGATACAAAGAAGCTTTCAGCATTTAAGTTAAACAAAATGGTTTAAATAATTCATAAGACTCAAGTCTCAGAAAGTTATGTTCCTCAAATGATGTTAAATATGGCATAACGCTATACCTAGCACATAAAGCCTCAATCTCTCTGCACAAAAAATGAAGATACAACATTGATATCTGAACCTTTTTCCTGGTTTACTCCGTTTGTTACTTTGATGTGTTGTGCAATACTGAAGCTTATAATTTATGAATCTATGGAATCTACGGTTATTTCCACCATGATGGCAATTTCCACTCCATGTTGGTGCTAGTAGCCAATGAGACACAATAGTAACTAATAAAATGAAGTAACAAAAGGCCCACCAAAAACTACAATTAACCTCACACATGGCATTGATGAAACGGCTCACATATTGGACACACTTTGTATTTAATATTGCAAAAATAACTGCAATTATCTTAGAAATTATGATAAATTGTAAATACATACTAGAAAATCTACATAACATAACCTAGAATCAAATAATAGATACAAAGAAAAAAAATTGAAAAAAGTACCAAGCGATTGCTCCAATAACACCAAGGCGCATAAAAGTTGACAGCAAGAATAGGATATCTGCAAGGGGAACATAATAGTAATTTTTAAGAGAGAAAAATTTAAAAACTCAAATTATACGAATTATAAGCATCCATAAGACTTAAACAAAGATAAAATGTGAGCTTTACAAATAGCTTAGAATCAGATCGAAAAAATCTAAAGGGAAAAGAAATGAAAATTTATGAAAGGAACAGACCAACTTCGAAGTGTGGGGGGTCGGGGTGATGGGTGATGGGTGATGGGTGATGGGTGAGGGGTGGTGGGTGGTGGGTTGGGGCAAGCTCTATAATCATCTTAAGATAGAATCTTGCTATAAAAAACTAGATGTACAAAATGTGAGAGCGGGGTAAAATACATCAATCACACTACTTCCAAAGGCTTAAATTGATATTCCATAACGAATTAAGGGTTTTTACAATATCAATCAATATCTTTAAGAAGTGAGGCAAAACATCTTTGGATCTAGGACATGCTAATGCAGGTATTGATAGGAGAAAACAGAACTCTCCCAAGCATTCCCTTTCTAAAAATTCACCGGGGCTTTAGACCTGAAACTCTAAACCACACAGCTACATAATAGGATCGTGAAGATTCAAGAAAACCGGAACAAATTTATGAACAGAAGCGCAACTAATAATAGTGCATGATCAATTTTGATAGCTTTAGTTCTTTACTATAATTGTTTCAAAAACTGTTGAATTTCTTTCTGAAGTCTCTCTGCTTGTGAACCTGATTTAATAGAAAATTATGCTGATGATAGAGCAGTCTCAACTCAGCACAGAATTAGTAACAATGAGCATGCGTTTGAATAAGTGCCCATTAATAATGTGAATAGTATGTGAAATTGCCTCAATTTGAGCTTTGTGAAAAAAAGATTAATGAGTGATGCCCATAAGCACGCATTCAGACCACCTTGGCCTTGATTTGTCTTAGTTTTTGGATGTGATGTCAATATCAATGTTTATAGCTGGTTTAAAGTACCAAAACGCTTATATCATGTACCAACATAATATTATATTCGTAGTCCACTTCGTAGCCTTTTATGGCAGCTCCTTCACATGGGGATATACTAAAATAATAAAAATTAAAATTTCTACTAAATTCATTGGAATATATTTTGTCAACGAATTTTAATGAGCTTCATACACTTTAGCTTTCTAAGGATTTGAATAACATTTGTATAAATGCAACTCAATAAAAACATAGTAAATGTCATGATATCGGAGTCAACCCAAACCACAAGAGAAAATAAGAAAATATTATTGTTGAAATGCAAATAGCTTACAATAAGACTCTTCAAACCGGAAATAAATGAATACAAGCATCAAAGACACCCGAGGCAATGGTAAAGGGGGAGGGAGGCAGCTGGACAGCAAGAAGGTGACTGGTTTGGGGGAAGGCGGTCACAAGGTGGACACATGGAAGGCTGGCAGCAGCAAAGGAAGTTGCTGGGGAGTTATTGAGGTGGTCGAAAGGGATGCTGGGAGGAGGCTTAATGGTAGGGGGAGGCTGTGGGATGAGGTTCAGCTGCAGGGGACGGATGCTGGAAGGAGGACAGCAGCAGGAAAGGCGACTGGGTAGGAGGGTGGCAGCACTGAACAGTTGCTGGAAGGAGGGCGGTAGCAGGAAATGCGCTAGGTAGGCAGGCAGGCAGCAACGAAGGCTGCTGAGAGGAGTGTGAGGGCAAGGGAAGAGGGTTATGTGGGGGAAAAAGTCGGGATAATCACCACTTCGGAACAGGATATAATTGGAACACTATTTTTCATCGGATACTGCCCAAGCTACAGGAGAACAACTGGCGGCACAACTCTGACATCAAAATTAATCAAAACAGCTAACCCTATGCAATAAAAACAACCAATATATAATAGCTACAAGATAAAACAGGAAGGGGAAGCTTCGTCTTCGGGTGGCATCCAGAAAAAGAAGGGGAGGCTGGTGGCAAATAGAAAAGGTGAGCACAAAATACAAAGAAAGAAAGGGTGCAGCTATAGCCTTGGACCAGTTGACTGGTTGGTTGGCCCTGATCTTCCTGGCTGAATAGGCTGGTTCAGCTGGCCCATAAAAGCCCCGAGCCAGTCTCCTGAAGTTAGGAGAGCATTGAATTCATGCATCGAAGCTTCTGGTTCTTTTTTTGTAGTCATAGAAGCACATGGATCCCACTGTCGACTGCACTGTCTTCTAAAACTCTGAAGGAGATTTCTCCACTTACGAGCATATATCCATATTGATTTGCTCCTCTGGGGGTAAACTACTACACTGACCTGAGTAAGCGTGCCTGCATATATTTTTGAATCTTCCCAAAGGAATCCCCAGTCGCCTGAACCTGATCTGAAGTGAGGGTAACCTAAACCTCCTCAAGCGATGGTAGCAATTGTGGTAAGGTATCTACCGTGATATCTTGAAATGATCCCTGACATGACTGTCCTGTGTCTGGAGCTTTTTTCTCGGTCCTATCATCGTCTATCGTCATCAAAAATGGTCCCACTGATGATGCTCTACTGGCAAGAGCTCTTGTGATCTCGGACTCTATCGAAGTAGGATGATGTGCTTCCCCTCCTTGGTGAAGGAGTGAATGTTCCTGAATCCATCTTGCTGAGTCCTATGGTCAAATTGTCACGGTCTCCCCAACAAAAGGCGGCAAACATCTATAGAGACCCTGTTGCACCACGCATGATCATGCACTGGCTCCCAAATAAAAACTCCACGAGTTACCTCCTATTAATGCAGACCTTATTTTTCCATCTTCAACCACATCAGAAAATAAGGCTGGGAGTGCTTCTGAATCGTCCTGTTCACAATGTAACAGGTGTAGAACATATTGTGATGAAGTCACTGTGAATCCCTCGAATCCTGAATCTACAGGACCCGTTGAACCATGAGCATCTCGCCATCATCAGGTGGAAGATAATGCACCTTGCCCTACTCCTCAGTGGTCTCCTAATCTCTAACTTCCTCCATGACGCCCCACACCGTAAAAGGCACAACTCGGCTACTCTTTTCATGTTTATTCTCACTAGGTGGCTCTATCCTTATCCGAACCATTTTTCTCAACTCCACAAAGTGTGCTCCAGCTGGTGTTGCCTTGTGGTGGTTGATTGTTTTGTTTTTGTTATCTTTCCACTTTGGATACTATGGTCTGGACATTCCCAAGTCACCAATAAGGCTGCAACTATACCACATTGCTAATAATGATGTTTAGGCGCCCAAGGTACCTGGCTACAGTGTGCCCTTTCGACTCGTTCAGCTCGCATTTCATTTACAAGTGGTCAAACTAAGTTGTGAACTCCTCCACTGAAATGTCTCGCTATTGTAGGTGATGGATCATCAGAACATGTCTGACGATAATGAGGCGGAAGGTACTTCTTCTGTATTACTTTCTTCATCTTCTCCAACTTGGTAATCTTATCGTTGTTTTCCCCTTTCCTCTATCAATTTAAGTTCTCCCACCACAAAGAGACTTTTTTTCAACTTGATAACAACTAATTTGACCAGCTTATCCACTGGAACATCTTTATATTAGAAGATCTTTTCAACTGATTGCAACCAATCGATAAATTAATTTGGATACATACCTCCCTTAAACTCTGGTAGATCCATTTTGATACCAAATTCCCTGTGGCCTCCATATGTGGACAGGTTGGCTGTAGTCATGGGTGGGTCGGCCGGTTGGCTGGCCCTGTTCTCCTTGGCCGGCCCATAAAAGACCTGCGTCACGTATCCAACTAAAATATTAACAAATGTCATCGTATGTGGTTTCATGCTGCCAAACATTGTGTATTCGTATAACTTTTGCATACTTTTTGACTAATTTCATAATTACCACTATTTTACACACATGCACGCAAAGTTTTTGCAAGTCTCTATAAATAGAGGATATATTGCTTTTATTTGGATTATTCGTGGTTGAATGAATTGAAATTGAAATTCCTCTCCAATACCCTCTCTTACCTCTCCTCTCGGATCCCTCCTTTATATCCAACTATTCTTCTACCTCTGCTACCCTAGTTGATGTTGATCACTCACACCAATATCCTAAAAATTTGGCCTTAAAAGCTTTTTAAAAATCCCAAGAGATCCATTACATGAGCCATGTCCTCATCTGATCAACTTGAACTGCTTAGGAAAGGAAAACATGTCCCTTCTAACCTTATTGACGAACATATCAGACAACTACCTTTAAGCAAAAGCACTCTAAACTATGAGCAACTACTTGTTAACAAAGAGTAGAGATTTGCATTAGTGAGGGAGATAAATTGCAATCTGATAAATTAAAAAGAAAAACTATTTGTTGGCAACAGGTGATTCGTGATCAGGCCAAATGCACTTTTTATGAAACACCACTGCATTTTGTTGGACCTAACAAGTTCAAGAATAAAGCAAGTGCTCAGAATAGGATATGTGGGAATTGCCTACTTACTGGTGAGAATATTTGTCAAAACTCGCAGCAGTTAATAAAACTGAACCATCACCGCTCTCTTCTTCAAAGTCATCCCCATGCTTGCTAACCATGGGGATTGGTCCAGAATGATATTCAGCTCCAGTTGACTTTAAATTGGGATCTATTGAAAATTTCCGAACCGTTTTTGTTATATTTAGCCTGTTCTGCAAATTTTCGAACAACAAAAAAGGTGTTTAATAATTCAAAATAAAAAGGAGCTTCACCTAAGATGGACTAACATTTATAACCAAATGCAAAGAGGCAGGTAAACTTACTGTGCCCAATATGTCGCTCACATCTACTGATGCAAATTCGCATGAAAGTGAAGGAAAACTGCAAAACAGGTTTTTTGATTTTTTGGAAGACAAACTATCAAATTAAAAGCTCCGTAGAACTCGAAGGACATCCAAAATGGAAACCAGTAAGGTAATCATACAGAAGCAAATGACAAAAAAAAATGTGAAACAAAAACTTCCACAGATCGCTTTGCATTTCCTATGTGCATGGTAAAGCTAAAGTTTTTTATTGTTTCTATGTTCAGACATACAGATTTAATACAATGAAGATCAGATGTTTCTGGGGCTGATACATCTCTTGTGTTCTTATTATTTCTACAAGAAGATACATTTAAAGATTTGAGACAGGGAAGATGAAATGAATAGACAAGTAACATAAGAGCACAATATACAACTTACACTCGAGTAGCAGGACGGCTTCCAAAACAAATCTAACAAAAATAAAAACCAAATTGATAAAGTGGCTCAAATAAAGAAAAATGAATGTGACAAATTCCCAGACACAAGTAGAAGCTATCGGTATCCCAACTAATGCGGAATTTCAATAAATATCATGCATTTGAACTCACACATTGTTTGCACACAAAATATAATTTTCCACACCTAGTAAAATGAATTTGAGATACCTTAAGCATAGTCATTTAACAATTCACTCACACATCAAAAACCCAGCCCACCCCTAGTTGGGAGATTCCCACGAAAAAATGCCTGAATTGGTAACATATATGAAGCAGTTATTGGTATCCTGTTAATCCTTGAAAGCCATAACATTCAACTGGATATAAACTCCAAAAACTTTTATTTTTTCAAATGAACAGTTTTTATTGTTATGAGATCAGGGATGTCATCCCAACTGTGACCTAAGTTAACCCAAACAACAATAACGATTTGCTGAAATTCAATAGGAATACAAACAAACACACTTGACAATAAGAAAATAATCAACACAAACGAAAAAGATACCCTAGGATGAGGGCGGAAGTGGTAAACACTGGCTGGACAACAGGTGGGTGGTGGGTGGTGGGTTGAGAGGTTGCGGCGGCAGCAGGTGGAGTAGTGAGGGGCTAAGGCTGAAATAGGAGGCATGTGATAGGGTGTCGGAAGTAGGGTAGGCTGTTGGAGGGGGTTGTGGGTGCAGGGTGGAGTGCTAGAGGAGTTTGGCGGCAGCAGGGAGGGAGCCTGGAGGGATGTGCGGTAGCAGGCAGGGTGGTTGGGGTTCTCGGCAACAAGCAAGGATAGGAAGGGGAAGGGTCGAACAGTGGCTAGACAACACCAAACTGCCAGTAGACCAATTGCAACAGAAACAACAGCAAGTCTAACGGGTGGGATAAGGTTGGGGAAGCACATAAAGGTAGATAAACACCGCCTCAATACGACTTACAGTCGGAGCCCATTCTCGCCTTCGAACACAGCCCTCAAAGAGAAAAACTTGAACATTGATGGTTGTCCTGATAAAAAACTCAACAAAAACTAACCCTAAAAAAAGCAAATGACATATTCATAATAGTAGATAAGGAGGAATTGGGCGGCAAACCTAACCCAAATAATTTGGCCGGTTGGCCCCCTTGCTTCCCTTCTTGAACCGCTCCAGCTATCCAAGTTAGACCAGCCATCGTTTTAGTAGAGTGTTGTGTCGAATTGTGCCTTAGCAAAGACAAGCGATCAAACACAAATAACTACATTATTTTAAAACTAACTCCAATTTGAATTAATTAGGCTATAACGGCCAAATAAGTACTTCAACACAGCTCACTAAGTAACTACATCTCGAAATCCTTGACCCATTCTGGAGGACATGGTTGCCTCTTTGTACAATTACAATTAGTTGAAGGAGAAACCATTGAACAATCCGCTCATGAATTTCCATTTTTCAATGAGGAATGTGAAGATGTGCCACGAGATGATGGGGAATCTCTTTCTTGCATTCTAGATAAAGTTTTACTATCGCCTAAACACCCTGTGAACTCTCAAAGAAATGCTATATGCCGCACTTGTTGTATCATTAAGGGGAAGGTATATGACTTATTGGAAGATAGCATATGCACGGAAAATATCATTGAGGAAAAGGTAGTCAAAGCACCCCATTTAAAAATATCCAAGCATCCACACCCTTACAAGATTAGTTGGATCAAAAAGGGAGTTAGGTTTTGGCGTCGGACAAGTGCACGGTAACTTTTTCCATTAGGAAGAATTTTGTTTGTGAAAGTTATATGTGATGTTTCAGAAATGGATGAATGTCATCTCATTTTGGGAAGCTCGTGACAATTTGATGTGGCAGCTTGGTGTGATTGTCGAGCCAATGCGTATTCTATTGACTGGAAAGGAAAGTAAATTAAACTATTGCCTACACTTCCTATGGAAAAGGCAAGCACCGAAAGAAGTTTAGCTTATATTAGTGTAACTTGCTCCCATATGGTAACAGCTTATAAAGGTGAGAATCGCATGTTTATTGTCCTGGTGGTTGAATCAAATAGCCGCACTTCGGGAATACCAAAAGAAGTGGAAAAATTATTATGTCTTAGTTCATGTATTGTCCTGTCTCTCATCATTTCAAAGAAAAATAGCTCGTGGCGAATGTGTATTGACAACTGAGCAATTAATAAAATTACTGTTAAATTTCGTTTTTTGATGCCAGGCCTAGACTAACTTCTCAAAGGATTGGGCAGAGCCAATTATTTCTCGAAACTAGATCTTCGCAGTGGCTATCATCAAATTAGAATCAGTGAAGCTGATGAATGGAAAATGGCGTTCAAGACCTAAGAAGGCTTATATGAAAGGCGAGTTATGTCATTTGGTCTGTGTAATGCACCAAGCACATACATGAGACAAATGCATGAGGTGCTCAAACCCTTGGATATTTTTTGTGGTAAATTTTGATGATATACTTGTGTATAGCCCTTCTTTGGATACTCATTTACACCACCTAAAATTGATTTTAACGACTCTTCGTGATCACAAGCTTTTTTAGAATCTTCCCAAGCGTGAGTTTGAGATTGAAAAAGTACTTTTTGGGTTTTGTTGTATCCAAACAGGGCATTAAAACTAATCCGAGAAAGGTAGAAGCTATCAGTACATGGCCAAACCCAACAAATTTTACTGAAGTACAACTCTTTCATGGACTCGTTAATTTCTATCGCCGATTCATTCAAAATTTAAGTGTCATTGTGCCTCTAATTATGAACTATTTGAAGCAAAAATTATTTGACTAGGGTGATGAACAACAATCCAGTTTTGCTTCTATTAAACAAAACCTAAGCTCTGCGCCAATTCTAGTGATATCAGACTTTGATAAACCTTTCCAAGTGGAAATAGATGCCTCTGTTATAGGAATCAGAGCAGTTCTATCTCAAGAAAACATACCTATTGAATTTTTCAGTAAGAAAACTTAGTGGTTTGTTGGAAATAGTCTACATACGAGCAAGAATTATATGTTGTGGTTTAGTTTGTCAAAAAATGGGAACATTATTTGATTTCACAATAGTTTATACTTTTTAGCGACCATCAATCATTACAATTTTTACAAACTCAATAAAATTTAAACCGGATGCATATGAGATGGATTGGATTTCTCCAAAAGTTAAGTTTTGTATTTGAAGCACAAATCTGGCCATAGCAATCGGGTTGCGGTTGCTCCAAGCTGAAGAGCGAGTCTTCCAATTGTTGCCTAGTCATTAATTACGGGAATGGAATCACTTTGCGAACAATATGAGGATGATGAGGATTATTCAATTCCATGGGCGCAATGCATCGATCACAGGACAGCAGGCGATTATTCTATTCAACGATGGTTCCTCTCAAAGGCAATCAACTTTGTATTCCAAATGCATCCCTTCGGCGTCAGCTCATTCAAGAAATGCATAGTGGTGTGTTGCCACTCGTATGGGAAGAGACAAAGCGCCAGCTCTCCTTCAAGATAGATTATTTTGGCCCGGACTTCGTCGAGATGTTTGTCTCTTTGTTGAGAAGTGCCAAGTTTGTCAAACCTTTAAGGGTGTCACTCAGAAAAAGGACCCATATCCTCCATTACCGGTTTCGGATTTAATTTGGTAAGATCTTATTTTAGACTTTGTAAGGAAATAGGCCGTCAAGATGGCATTCCAAGGAGCCTCACTTCAAATCGTGATGTCAAATTTATTAGTTGTTTTTGGCGTGAATT
Organism: Phalaenopsis hybrid cultivar; assembly: GCA_002079205.1. Lineage (NCBI taxonomy): Eukaryota > Viridiplantae > Streptophyta > Magnoliopsida > Asparagales > Orchidaceae > Phalaenopsis > Phalaenopsis hybrid cultivar. Next base: position 245,027 of record JXCR01127979.1, read on the forward strand.
GTGAAAAAAGATTACAAACTAAACTAAAATTTAGTTTAGCCTGTCATCCGCAATCTGACGGACAAACTTAAGCTATCAATCGTTCATTGGGTAAAATGATTCGATGTCTTGTAGGTGAGCATCCAAAGCAATGGGATGATGTCTTGAGAAAAGCAAAATTTGCTTTTAATGCTACAACAAATAGAACTACGTGAAAGGTGTCTCTCAGTATTGTGTATACTAAAGAGGCAAATCATACAGTTGATGTCACTAAAATTCCCAAACCGAAGACTTCTCAAGCGGCAAAATGGCAAGTGACTTTGAAAGGATGTTACACAACATGAAACATCAAATCATCGAGAGAAATGATAAGAACAAGCAACAAGTGGATGAACATTGCGAAAGAAAGGTTTTTAATGTTGGGGATTTGGTGATGATTCAACTTTGTAAAGAACGAATTTCTATAGGCACATACTCTAAGCTAAAACCAGAAAATTTTGGGTCATTTCTTATTAAAACAAAGATAATGATAATGTGTATGTGGTGACACTTCCTTCTGACTTGAATATCTCTTCCACCTTCAATGTNTCATGGCATCTTTATGATTATTGTGGCATGTTTATGTTAAAAATATTTAAGGAGTTAAGACATGACTCTGGGGTTTTTTTTTTGCTTCTCTTTCATGCATGTTGGGGTTTCGGCTTTGGCATATGATGGCTTGCTCCCACTTAAAATGAAGGCTCGGGAGTGTATTTTACTGTTTTATGCATGTTTGGGGGCTCAGTTTTGGTTTTCTGTGGCTTCCCCTGGCTTGAAATATATGTTATGCGAAAACTTATTTAATTTGGAAAGTGTTACAGCTTGTTCTGAAGGCTGGGTTTAGCTCCTTGTGAAGTGCCTCNTTAGGGAGTTCACTTTACTGCTTAGACATGTTTGGGGGCACGGTTTTGGTTTCCTGTGGCTTCCCCTGGCTTGAAATATATGCTGTGAGAAAACTTATTTAATTTGGAAAGTGTTACAAATTGTTCTGAAGGCTGGGTTTAGCTCCTTGTGAAGTGCCTCCTCTGTTCATATACTTGTTGAATAATTTCATGCTTAGAATGTTTAGACATGCAGGTTGTTCCTCGGGCTTAAAATGGCTAGAGCTTTAATGTTGTATGGCTCAATTATATCAATGTTTGGGCTTGATTTAATTTTGTTGAGTTCTGATTTTGGCTTTTGAGTTTTCGTTGAGCTCGATTTTGGCTTCTTATTTCTCGTCGAACTCGGATTTGGTTCCTGGTTCTTGTTGAGCTTGGTTTTGGCTTGATTTGAAGTCACGGTTTTGGGTTTGAAATGGTTGGATGTTTAATGCTTTATGTGAATTTGGATTTTAATGTTGCTAGGCTCAATTTTGGGCTTTAAATGGTTGGCTTTGGTTTTACTTCTAGTTGGAGGCCGGCTTTAGCTTTACTTCTAGTTGGAGGCTGGCTTTAGCTTTGTTTCTAGTTGGGGGCTGGCTTTGGCTTTGTTTCTGGTTAGGTTGGCTCGGGTTTTGTTTCTTGTTGGGAACTTGGCTTTGGCTCTGTTTCTTGATTGAGCTTAGTTCCTGGTCGGATTTAGCTTTGGTTCCTGGTTGGGCTTGGTTTGGTTCCAGAGGGGGGAGCTGTGTTGTTTTGTTTAGCCTTGATGGGCTCGGTTTGGCTCTAGTGTGGGCTGTGTTGACTCGTTTTGCCCTTGTTGAGCTTGGCTTAGCTTTAGTGGGGAGTTGTGTTTGATTTCTGGTTCTTGCTGGGCTCGGTTCGGCTCTAGTATGGGCTGTGTTGGCTCGTTTTACCCTTGTTGGGCTTGCTCTAATTTCTTGTTGAGGGCTGTGTTGCTTGGTTCAGCCTTTACCCGAGAAACAATTGGGATGTGGCTTTGCTGGCTTTGGTTCTTACTCCTTACCTGTGAGGTCCATTGTTGATCTTTGGGTGTGATTTGGCTTTCCCTACTAAACTTGGGTTGACTTGAGAGTTGTGGATGAATCAAGTTTGTCATCCAAAAAGAAAATCATATTTATTTCAGTTATCCCTTCATTTAGTCAGGGAGGCATAGTTGTCTTCGGTGGTCCTTTTGTTGACTTTGGCCGTGAGCCCCCTTGTGCTTTGGATGTGGACTTTAGCAGCTGCTCTTTGTTGCCTTAAGCTGTGAGCTTTATTAGTTCTTTTTGGGCCCCTTTGTTGCCTTAACTGTAAGTCTTACTTGTTGTCTTTTAGACTGCCTTTTGTTATGGATCTTGGTAGTCATTCTTTGCTCTAACCGTGAGCCCTCCTATCCCCATCCCTGGCTGTGGCCGAGAGCCTTGTAGGCTGTTTTCTCTTTTCTGCTGATCCTTGGCCGTGAGTCCTACCTGTTGTTCATCTCTTTGTGATGACCCCGATCGTGAGCATGTCTATGGTTTGATGGGAAGATTTCTGTGCTTACTTAATATATGGAGTTATGGATTGAGTTGAAAGAATTTCGAATTTAGTACGGGTTTGGAAGTATTGACAGTGGTTTCCCCGCGATCATTTTCCTTCGAGGTTTGGAAAGTTTTAAATCGTATTTTGGAAGAACATTTGGTCGATTCGATTAATCCTGCGTTCTTGGGGTTTGGAGATTCAGCGCGAATGGATGTTTTATGTTTGTTAGGAAAAACCTCGGGCCCTACTTTTCCAGATCTTTTCGATACGAGTTTTGAGAATTGATCCAGTCTCCTTTTCGTTGTTTTAGATGGATCAGTCATTTTTGTTCTTTTCTTTCCTTCTTTCTTATTCGATTTTCGATGCTTATGTCTGATGCATAAGTGTCCACGTATAGCCTTTTGTTATACGTGAGGTTTTTCGATGCTTATGTCCGATGCATAAGTGTCCGCGTATAGCCTTTTGCTATACGTGAAATTTTCGATGCTTATGCCCGATGCATACTCTCTTTTTCGTTGTTTTAGATGGATCAGTGTCTCCTCTCTCTCACCCCATTTTTGTTCTTTATTTTTTCGTTGTTTTAGATGGATCAGTGTCTCCTCTCTCTCACCCCATTTTTGTTCTTTTATCTGATCCAATCTCCTTTTCGGTGTTTTAGATGGATCAGTGTCTCCTCTCTCTCGTCTCCTTTTTCGGTGTTTTAGATGGATCAGTGTCTCCTCTCTCTCACCCCATTTTTGTTCTTTTATTTCCTTGCTTTCTTGGTTCAGTTTTTCGATGCTTATGTTCGATGCATAAGTGTCCACGTATAGCCTTTTGCTATATGTGAAACCATCAAGCAAGGTCGCAAGTAGTCGTTTTGGGGCGTAAGGTGTTGATGATAAAGGCGAACCCGAAGATAGAGCAGAAAGATGTCATATCCTATAACATCAAGATCCAGGCATTTGATGAATAATAGGATATGATACATTTACCGAAATAAGTCTAGCGAGAGTTGGCTCGAGCCTCCTTAGTCGGTTGGCGATCCTATGTCTGACAGTGTAATCGTCTTGTGGACAATAAAAATTACTAAAATGTATTTCAAAATATAAAATACATTCTTCTTTATAAAACAAGATTTGATAATCTTTTTCAAGAATTTATGTGTATGTCAAAAATATAAAATTTTTAAAACATGTTCTTAAAAATTGTTGTCCACCTGAAGAATACCTGTTTAGACTGGGAAATAGCCCCCTAAGTGAGGTTCAAGACACCCTTATAGACGAGTGGTGGGTTTTATACATTCGGGTGACCGAGTAGCCTTCGTGGATCCTCGAGAATAAATATAGCTGAGCCTAGTCCCATACGAGTATTTGCGGTCCCCCTCATCTGAATCTTCTTTTTGTTTTATCAAAGCTTTGGGACAGAGCACTCGTGTTACTTTTCCCTTCGTTTGGAATTTCCCCGAGAGTTTTGAGGATTTTCTTTTACTTGAGTCTTTTTCGTTGATTTTCTCGAGTTTCTCCGCTTTTCCTCCGGTTTCCTGGACGACGTTTCTTTCGGACTTTGCTTTTTGAAATGCATTTAGGTTTGTTATACTTAAGAAACAGCGGATTTCACGGGCGTACAGGTTTGCTTTACATTTTACAGCACTTAATCTTCCTGTTTCTACCTGCTACCGTACTGTAAAGCATGTTACACTTGTCCTGTTTCTACTTGTTACTGTTCTTCCTGTATAGCATGTCATATTACTCTTGTTTCTACTTGCTACTGTTCTTCCTGTAAAGCATGTTACACTTGTCTTGTTTCTACCTGCTACTGTCTTTCATGTATATCATGTTATACTGCTCCTGTTTTGCCTACTACTGTTTCACGTGCATTATATTGTTTGTTCCTGTTTTGCACACTTTATATTATATAACTTCAAGCATATTTCCTTTTTGTATATGATGTTTAGAGGACTACAACCATAGGGCCGTTTGATTTAACACTATAATTGGCCACCCTAGAAAACTTAAACTCGTCATGTCAGGGAGCTTGGAGCTAGCGCGGTGGGCAGCACGATCATCTTCAACAGCAGAACATGTCTTCCCCAGCAAAACCATCCCTTTTTCCTAGAAACTAAACAACAATCCATAGGATTTCGAAGTTGTTCGCCTAGCGTGACATAAATCTTTCACCTTTTCATTAGGCATTCGTATAGCTCTGTCGTACGATTTAAGCCCTAACTCGTTCTAGGTTCCGAGGTTGT
>JXCR01127979.1:250132-274314 GCA_002079205.1 Phalaenopsis hybrid cultivar
TTCGGCGTCAACTCATTTAAGAAATGCATAGTGGTGTGTTGCCACTCGAATGGGAAGAGGCAAAACGCCAGCTCTCCTTCAAGATAGATTATTTTGGCCCGGACTTCGTCGAGATGTTTGTATCTTTGTTGAGAAGTGCCAAGTTTTTCACACCTTTAAGGGTGTCACTCAAAAAACGGACCTATATCCTCCATTACCGGTTTCGGATTCAATTTGGTAAGATCTTATTTTAGACTTTGTTTTCGGTCTTCCGTAAACTAAACGTAGTTTTGATTATGTTATGGTGGTGGTTGACAGATTCTCAAAAATGGCTCATTGTATCGCATGCCATTTGATGCAATCAACATCACAAAACTTTTCTTTAAGGAAATAGGCCGTCTAGATGGCATTCCAAGGAGCTTCACTTCAAATCGTGATGTCAAATTTATTAGTTGTTGTTGGCGTGAATTGTGAAAAAAGATTACAAACTAAACTAAAATTTAGTTTAGCCTATCATCCGCAATCTGACGGACAAACTTAAGCTATCAATCGTTCATTGGGTAAAATGATTCGATGTCTTGTAGGTGAGCATCCAAAGCAATGGGATGATGTCTTGAGGCTTTTAATGCTACAACAAATAGAACTACGGGAAAGGCGTCTCTCAGTATTGTGTATACTAAAGAGGCAAATCATACAGTTGATGTCACTACAATTCCCAAACCGAAGAGTTCTCAAGCGGCAAAATGGCAAGTGACTTTGAAAGGCTGTTACACAACATGAAACATAAAATTATCGAGAGCAATGATAAGAACAAGCAACAAGTAGATGAACATTGTGAAAGAAAGGTTTTTAATGTTGGGGATTTGGTGATGATTCAACTTTGTAAAGAACGAATTCCTACAGACACATACTCTAAGCTAAAACCAGAAAATTTTTGGTCATTTCTTATTGAAACAAAGATAATCATAATGTGTATGTGGTGACACTTCCTTCTAACTTGAATATCTCTTCCACCTTCAATGTAGTTGATTTATCCATCACCCATCGGACGATGGTTGTGTGCAAATCACAGAACTCGAGTCGAGTTCTTCTAAACCAGAGGGGAATTTGATGAAGTGAATCCTTTTATAAGCAGCAACTCCTATATCCTTTATTTCCTTAATAGTATTTTTATTACTAATTGATACTGAATATTAGACCTCTATTTGTGTTAGCCTATTTCCTGTTATACGTGTATTTGGTTGTGTTGTTAGTGGAGGCACCCCACCTTCATATTTGTTGTAACTGTTTGGCCAGGCACTTTTGCTTGCTAAGGATTATGGAATAATAGCTTTGCTTCTATGTTCCATGTTTCCTCGTTTTTCCTATTTTGTAGCTGCGCCAATAAATGTTGGCGCCAGATTGCGGACAAGGCAAATCACACGAAGCTGTTGGATTTGTTGTTTTTGAAGAAGAAAGGGAACCCACACCCCATCACTTATAATGTTATTGATGGAGATTGATCTACCCCATTGGATTCTTATCCAAGAACATGCTATATGTTTGCACAAATCTTGTAACTTAAGTCTATGGCATCAAAAAATGTCAGAGATTTATTGATTAATAATCCTAGTGTGAATATGGTTTCAAACCGAAGACATAACTCGACAACAGAATTCTGAAATACCAGGAACAGTGTATGTTAATTCCTCAAAAACAGCTTGATAATTTAAACTCCAACCAGTTTGAGAATTTTTTTAAAGAATTTCCATGTAAATTATCATATTGAGAAGCTCCAAAACGTTTTTTTCTGTGTGGCTGCAAAAGAACTTCACCATGTTGAAAGTTAGCCTTTCAATTTTGACCATTGATACTAAATTGCAGCCAGACCTTCCAAGTAGAATATATTGATGTGAATTCTTTGATTTTATGGGGTATTATATGAAATGAGGAACTCATCAGCTTTAAACCAAGCAAACAGAACGCTAAAGTACCCCAATAAGCATCACACGGGATGCTTTATCGGAAAAGCCGTTTCATGTACATCTGCTTCTGAGGGCCAGAGCACTGAAATTAACTAGATATAATTACAAAATTATGTCATTTGCCTTCTAAATCGCCCAAAAAAGCATATTGAAGAAACTTGGACAAATGAGAAGATTAAACAAAAAAAAGCATCTAAGTTCAATAATTACAAAGATAAAAAGGCAACGAATTTCTACCTTATGTTGAAGTCAATCCTCAGGAACTCACCGTCAGGACTTCTATCAACAACTACGGCTGTAGATGTGTTTACTGTCATATAATCATTCAATTCCTGAAATGCCACAAAATTTATCAACAAAAACTTGTATTTATGCATCAAAACAATACATCGACTTTCAATTAAGTGATCCCAGCTATTTCTGCCATAATAATATGTGTAAGCACTGAAGATCATGTTTATGCTACTATAAGAACAATGCAAGAATAAAACATTGAAGCATTCAGATGATAACATGAGACAAAGAAGTAAGAGAGCATGCACCATTCCAAACAAAAACATCATAGACAGCGCCGCTATTATGGACAATCCAGCTCCGGAAAGCGAAGCCTCCGTTAAATCTCTTGGAATTTTCCTGCGAATCAGAAACATCCAGCATTAGACGCAATAACTTTTACACGAGCATAAATAATCTCGCAAGGAGAATGCAGAAAGATCTAGGTCGAATGCCGACGATAAAATTCATACAATCGCCCATCAAAGATGAGTGGTGAAAAGAGGGATTGGAATCAGACAATCCTTGCAATCGTCTGTGTAGGGCTGTGAGGTCTGACCTATAGAAATCGACAGATTTTAGCTTGCTTGAGGAAATCATGGCTCAAGTGATTGGAAAATCCCTGTTCTCGATCAGGGTTCTCGACAGTAAGATCTGATGGAAATGAAGGAGAACCTCCCTATCTCCCTCTCCTCTCCCTCGCCCTCCCCGGCAGATGATACTTCTTGCGAATTTGCGACGTTTTTTTGCTGTACATCGTTCCTATCGTGATGTATTAGAAAGTTAAAACTTAAAAGTAATATTTTCTGCAAAAAAATAATAATAATAATAGGGAAATTTACATAGGTGGCACACTCACAGCTAAATCTGTATGCATTTTAATATCTCAAAATGTTATGTATGTAAGTATAAAAGTTTAGGAGTGAGATGCAAATATATAAGAATTATGTGGTATATATAAACTCTGTGTTTAGGTGTGTATGTATGTAAATGCCACAAAATAATATTATTTCATTAAATTTAAAAATTAGGAATATTTACATACATAGCACATAATTCTTATATATTTATACATTTCACATCTAAACTTTCATATTTACATATTACTTATCTTTTATTAACGATTTTGTCATTGATGTATGTTAGGAATACTCCAAACAATTATCAATGTTACAGCGGAATAGGAACACAGGATTCAAGAAAATCAGAATAATAAATTTAAACACAAAAGTAAAATAAAAACAACTAGAAAATCACACGAGAATTTACACAGAAATAATTGAGAACGAGAAAAACGACAGAGCTGTACCACCACAAATTAATTATGAAAATCAATTAGTTTTACAAATGACTCACACAAGTTCCTTATTCACACACAAGTTTCTTATTCACACTTAAAATGAAGAAACTTACAGAACGCTCCACAATCTTCTTTCTCCAATCTGAGGCGAAAAACACACGCTGAGATCCCAGAAATTCTTCTCTATAACTCTTCTCTCCTTCATCAAGAACTTGTTGAAGAACAACAAAGGAAGATCTGCACCCAGCCCATCATTACTCTACTCGAAATTGATTTAAAAACCCAGAAAATGAAGTACCTGCACCGGACACTAAAGCACCCAAATTTGGAGCCTAAGCGCCAAACTCTTGGAATCATGCTCAGCAAACCGGACGCTTGAGCGCCCAAGGCCGATAATTAAACACTGACTCTTTTGTCTGCACCCAAAATATTAGCACTTGAGCACCCCAAAGGTGGCACAAAGGTGCCCCTCTCTCCATCAACACCCAAATATAGTGCTTAAGCGTCGAGATATTGGGGTGCTTTGGCTCTATATACAAAATAAATATAGCTTTTCATTATTCATGTTACTTGTTTGACCTCAAGTCATGGTCATTTCGAAAGGTTCGGTAATGATAGGATACATTATTTACTAATTCTTATATTAGAAAAATAAGCAGTCAGCTAATGAATTCATTAATAATGATTAGTGTGTTTGCACTTCTATAAATAATCTATTTTGAGCAAGTTGAGGAATTAAAAAATGATGTGATAAGTTCTCGATCTCTCTCTAGTTTCTTCTCCTCCCATGTTATCTATTTTCTTGATTCATGAGCATCATCAAATTGTCATTTATTCCTCTCTAATTTGAGTTTCTATTATCTGATTCTCCCCAACCAAACTTCTAGAGTTGTCAACCTCTTCGAATTGCCGATTATCAAGATCTCAAAAATTGGATTGTATCAGTATGCCTTATTCTCCAACGTTAACACTGACTGATATATATGGAGAAATTGGTACATTGTTCAGAAAGAAAATCTGCAAGCATTTACAAAGGAACAAGGCAGAGTCTCTTCTCCTCATAAAACTTCAAAATTCAGAAATAATTGACCATAAAAAAATCAAAAATTACCTTCACAACAAATAATACAAATGTTCAAACAACCTCATAAAACCAAAAAGCAGAATGATTGACATGAACAAAAGAAAAAAAGGCAGAACGGCTCAAAATCAAAATTTAATAAGCCATTTGGCTATTAATCGGAGAGCTTGCAGTGTCTTCTAAAGAGTCATCTTCCAAAAAGGAGACTCCTTTGGCTTTTCTTTTCCTCAAGCCCAGCTCTGTTTTAACTGTAGATTTCCTTGCGACATGAGAGGCGGCATCAGAGATGAAGGAAGTATTGGAGGCAATGGAGATGGAAGAAGAAAAAGAAGAAGGGTTCAGCTCTTGCTCGGCAGCTTTATTCCGAGAAGCAAGAAGGTCATCGAAATATAAGGTCCAGCCACTCTCCTCAGAGGAAGCTGTGGCTGCGTAGACATCTCTGTTCGAGGAGTCGTCAGTGGATTCCTCCATTAGAATGGAGGAGAAAGATGGTTGTTTTAAGTTTGAGGAAGCGGCTCTCCTATTTATACTGCAAATAAAACAGATTGGAAGAACTTTCAAACTATTTTTTGAGAAAATTCTCTTTCAAAGATTTATAAAGGAAAAATACAATTAGAAAGGCAAAATTATTAAATTGNACGACATGAGAGGCGGCATCAGAGATGAAGGAAGTAATGGAGGCAATGGAGATGGAAGAACAAGAAGAAGAAGAAGGGTTCAGCTCTTGCTTAGCAGCTTCATTCCGAGAAGCAAGAAGGTCATCGAAATACAAGGTCCAGCCACTCTCCTCAGAGGAAGCTGTGGCTGCGTAGACATCTCTGTTCGAGGAGTCGTCACTGGATTCCTCCATTAGAATGGAGGAGAAAGATGGTTGTTTTAAGTTTGAGGAAGCGGCTGTCCTACTTATACTGCAAATAAAACAGATTGGAAGAACTTTCAAAATATTTTTTTGAGAAAATTCTCTTTCAAAGATTTATAAAGGAAAAATACAATTAGAAAGGCAAAATTATTAAATTGACAGATTTATAAAAGAAAAAAAATATTAAAATTTTTTATTTATAAAAAAGAAAATTATAAATTTCAGGCATTAATTTAAAAAAGTGAAAGAGGTCCCACCGGAGGAAATCTGTGCCCCCAGATTAATTGGACTGCTTACCATTTTGAAGGGGGGCTCTAAAGCATTCCTCACCAGTCATGTTATCACGTCAGTATTTAATTATTGGCCGTATATGTGTTTATAGTTATAAGTCAAAGAATCAAACATGTTTAAAGCCCCACCATTGAAAATGGGCGAGCAGTTCCAAATAAATATGAAAAAAAGAAGAAGGAAGAAGAAGCTATGATGGGTTGAATGATTGAAGAAAAAGAGATTTATGAAAGATTGGATTATTTGTAACTGAATGCAAAATAATGGATGAATGCAGGATGTGAGGTTATAACATTTTCCCTTTTATCTTTTAGGTAAATCCATAAGAATTGGGTATGGGTACTATACATGTAATTTTCCCTTTTATCTTCTAATATAAATTAATCTTNTGGAAAAAAATATTAAATTTTTTTATTTATAGAAAAAAATTATAAATTTCAGGCATTAATTTAAAAAAGTGAAAGAGGACCCATCGGAGGAAATCTGTGCCCCTTAGATTAATTGGACTGCTTAACATTTTGAAGGGGGCCTCTAAAGCATTCCTCACCAGTCATGTTATCACGTCAGTATTTAATTATTGGCAGTCTATGTGTTTATAGTTACAAGTCAAAGAATCAAACATGTTTAAAGCCCCACCATTGAAAATGGGCGAGCAGTTCCAAATAAATATGAAAAAAAGAAGAAGGAAGAAGAAGCTATGATGGGTTGAATGATTGGAGAAAAAGAGATTTATGAAAGATTGGATTATTTGTAACTAAATGCAAAATAATGGATGAATGCAGGACGTGAGGTTATAACATTTTTCCTTTTATCTTTTAGGGAAATCCATAAGAATTGGGTATGGGTACTATACATGTAATTTTCCCTTTTATCTTCTAATATAAATTGTTCTNAAAAGAAGGAAGAAGAAGCTATGATGGGTTGAATGATTGGAGAAAAAGAGATTTATGAAAGATTGGATTATTTGTAACTGAATGCAAAATAATGGATGAATGCAGGATGTGAGGTTATAACATTTTCCCTTTTATCTTTTAGGTAAATCCATAAGAATTGGGTATGGGTACTATACATGTAATTTTCCCTTTTATCTTCTAATATAAATTAATCTTTTAATATATATATATATATATATATATATATATATATATATATATATATATATATATATATATATANTAAGGGCATGAGATTATATATATATTTATATGGTTTGAGAGGTTCTTTCCCTTTTAATTGTTGGTCTGCAAATTGGCAATTAAACGATTTTAGTATAGTATGATGTCTATCTATGCAACTTAGCTATATCATACTCACATGATGTAGATAATGGATGGCTTATAATTAGGTGTTGTCGAACATATGATCATTCTTTATTCACATTTGATACTCAGCTTATCAGTTTGACAGGTTTGCCTGACAGCTAGTACCCAATTGGTCAATTCCACATGTCTTCCTAGAAGCTGATACATGAAAATTGATACTCAACTAGTCAGCTCGATTTGCAAGTCAACTTAACATCTATGTTAATTTTGAAAGAATGAGCTACACATTCGAGTCTAGCCTTCAACTCACAACAGCTAATTCAGGCTCTACAACATATTAATTTCAAAATCAAAGTTAGATCATTAATTTTAATAAAGTAAGAAAATTATTCAATTTTCAAACAAATCAAATTAAACTTGGGGCTCTAATTATTTTGCTCTTCTATTTTCATACGGAGGTGATCTCGATGGATCCTTTCAATGTGCACGTGAAGCCATGCATGTATGGTTTTAGCTGATGTGGCTCTCACGAAACATGTTCTTCCTCGTTGATTGTTCTTTACTTGGGTAGAAGGGATTCTAACACCACTAATTTTTAATATAACTTCATCATCATATACAATTGGAGATCTCAATTATTCAGTATACTTTAGATGATTATAATTATTATTTTATTTTTGTCAAATAATTATATGATGTGGGATCCCCTATTGTTCGTGGGTACATACAACTTCCACAAAACCCACTAATGCAAGACGAATGCCTATGGATAGAGAGAGAATAGGATGAAAAATGTCCTAGAAGATAGGGTTCTTAAGGAACTTGACAGCATGATACAAAAAGTTATCCCCAAGAAGACCTTAGATTCCCCGAAAAAGGGAGATGAGAGTGACAGAAAAGAGAGAGAGAGAGCAAGAGAGAAAAAGAGAGATGCTTCTCCAGGGAGTCCTCCTCTCCTCCTCCTTCTTGTTAGTCCTTTTATACATGAGATACAAAAAATAGTATAAAATTGTCAGCACATGATATCAAGGAGTGTATTGTTGACTTCTCGTTGATCGGTGCATAAACTATGGAGCATTGTAGACTAATATTAGATTTTGCAGGTACGACAACCATTCTTGATGTGTGATTGATGGGACTAAATCTCAAGGGCTTGGAGGTGTCCTTAAATGAGAGAATGACAAATGTCATGGTTGGTCGTGATATCCCCCCCAACTTACTACTTCTATAGAGATAAGTTCATAGTCTCCTTGAAAAAAATATAGAAATGAGTTGGATCAGTCACATTAGCAAGTGGACTCAATTCTACCATTTCATTATGTGGGCAAAATTCAACTGCTTCAGCAGGTGGGACAGATTCATCCACTTTGAGATTAATCTGAAAAATGTTTGTATACATATATATGTCGGTATTTGTGGATATATACAATAAAATTTTAAAGGAACAACTATAAAAATTTTAATGCCTTAGAAAAAAAAATATTGACAAGTCTATTGCCAACAAAACCTATGATGCTGTATTAATATTTAATAAAAGCCTGATCGACAAATAATTGATAATCTATAATGTATTATTGATACTTTTAAAAAATATATATTAACTAATTTTTTTTTAAAAAAAAATTTAACTTTTGGTGAGTACTTTTAAAAGCAATTACTATGCGCCGGCCACCAGCTGCGAAATAGTTTAATATTTAATAAGCATAAAAATAATAAATATCTTTTAGATATAAAACATAGTTTTTATTTAAATTAAAATATAAATAAATCGCAAGAAAAAAAAAATCCTCCTAAACTTGTCATGAGAGCGATGGAATTATATATCTTTAAAATAATTTGTGTAAAAGTCAAATCCACTTTATATGCATTCANCAGAAGGGAGATGAGAGGGCCAGAAGAGAGAGAGAGAGAGAGAGAGAGAGAGAGATGCTTTTCTAGGGAGTCCTCCTCTCCTCCTCTTTCTTGTTAGCTCTTTTATACATGAGATACAAAAAATAGTACAAAACTGTCAGCACATGACATCAATGAGTGTATTGTTGTGGTGCATAAACTATGGAGCATTGTAGACTAATATTAGATTTTACCGGTACGGCAACCATCCTTGATGTGTGAGTGATGGGACTAAATCTCAAGCGCCCTGAGGCGTCTTTAAATGAGAGAAGGACATATGTCATGGTTGGTCGTGATATCCTCCCCGACTTACTACTTCTATAGAGATAAGTTCATACTGTCTTCTTGAAAAAAAAATAGAAATGAGCTGGATCAGTCACATTAGCAAGTGAAATCGGTTCTACCATTTCATTAGGTGGGCAAGATTCGACTACTTCGACGGGTGGGATAGATTTGCCACTTCTGCAGGTGAGACAAATTCAGCCACTTTGAGATTAATCTGAAAATGTTTGTATACATATACTTCTATATGTCGGTATTTGTGGATATATACAATAAAATTTTAAAGTGAGGAATAACTATATCAACTTGATTTTAGTGCCTCTTAGAAAAAAAAAATATTGATAAGTATTGCCAACAAACCTATGATGCTGCATTAATATTTAATAAAATCCTGGTCGATAAATAATTGATAATCTATAATGTATTATTTATACTTTTAAAAAATATATATTAACGAATTTTAAAATAATAATAATAATAATTTTTTAACTTTTTGTAAATACTTTTAAAAGCAATTACTATCCGCCGGCCACCAGCTGCGAAATAGTTTAATATTTAATAAGCATAAAAATAATAAATATATTTTAGATATAAAACATAGTTTTTTTTAAAATTAAAATATAAATAAATCACAAAAAAATCCTAAACGGCCCCAAAACTTATCATGAGAGCGATGGAATTATATATCTTTAAAATAATTTGTGTAAAAGTCAAATCCACTTTATATGCATTCAAAGCCAAAGAAGAAGAAGAAGAAGCTACTGCTGCTATTGTTTAAACATCACTCTCCATTTGTGTTACAATTATTGAATAGCCAATTAATGCATATTTTTTTAGCATTTAAGCTTGTTGATATTTGGTCATCAAAGTTTAATATAATATAAAATAAATACTTGATAAGTAATTTACATAGTGTGGTTGATTTGTACGTTTTAACTTGTGAACAAAGATGGCCTGCACATGAAAGCATTTATAACTACAGAAAATGCATTCAAGACAGAACACACAAAAATACGGAAAAGTGTGTCAGCACGATCTCATGGGGATGTGTGAATATGATAAGGCATTTCAAAGGAGGGCTAACTCATAGGATATTCAGTGTCTTATTTGGCTGATCCGAGGTATCAAGACCCAGACTAACCAAGGCAACTAAACAACTCATACCCTAGCAGTTTGACCGGAAGCGAAACGCAGGGAATCCAAGCATTTCGTATGATTAAACTAACCCAAGGAAGAAACTAACTCATCGGTTCCCATAGCTTTCTCGGAGGCATCCGACAATCTCCTTGATCATCGACAATCAACAAGACAAGTCTCAGGCATCCCTCGTGATCTCTTCGTCTAACCTATCGAATTATGGCAATTTGTCCTCTGACAGATAGCCTAGCTCTGCTCTGCCGCCGTGAGCTTCTTATTAAGGATTGTGGGTCAACGGCCAAATTTGACCAATCGATCGATTCAACTTATTTGACCAAGTCAATCTTATTGACCACTTGTCAAGAAATGATCTGTCAATCGTCATTATCAAGCCTAGCTGATCAATAGTCTCTTCCGGACTTAGTCGATCGTTGGCTTCACTAGCTTAGCCAACAAGCAATATTCACCAAGCTTAGCTCATCGGAAACACCTATAATAAGTTCGACAACACACACAAAAGCAAGGGCATAACTGTAACTTCAAACATTTCAATGTAAATTTTTTTTCCTAAATAATTTCTTAAGCTATTGGCTAGCTAATATAAATTCTTTTTTTTTTCTTTATTGGGGACTAATCATCAAAATCGAAGTTAGATGAAATGTCAAGGCACTAGCTACTGTTCAATCAATTATACACAGTAACCGGCCATTGAATGGTACGAGATCATGGGTTGCATAATTAATAGGTTTCACGAATTTTTTTTAGTGAGAAATTTACATATATACCACACAATTCTTACGTATTTACATATCTATCACCTAAAGTTTGATATTTTTTATGGAAATATTTCAGTTCAAGTTCCCTGAGCATCAGTTCGAGCTCCATGGACCTGAGATTATTTCTACAATTAACAAAATCTTTACTTAATCATCATTTAAATGGAATTGACAATAAAATACAATGGCTGGACTGAGAACACATTCTTATTCTCGAGACACAATGGTGGGCCCAACCCCCGTGAAGCCTATTTGTCGAAAGGAGTGAAGCTGCTCGAGCCAAGTCAGCAAAGCTATTGTTGATTGAGCAAGAGGGCAGCAAAAAAACGACTGAACTGCCCATGCTCAAATCAATTAGCCAGTGTGAGGCAAAAGAACATCAAAGCTGGCCGTTACAGGAAGGTCGATCGAATGCAACAACAAACCCTCCTCCATAACTGATCCAAAGGGATATCTGATTCCACAGTATCTCCAACCATCCTAGGAACACCCAAGAAGTTCCTCATTAAGAACTAAGGGTTAACAACCACGATGTATCAACCAGCCGATCCATACCGACCAAACTCAACCACCAAGCTGATCTTGCCCGCCCGAAGCCGACTAAGTTTAGCTGTCCGGGCCAGAAAGCGGCCGAACAACAAGCTCATACATGTAAAATACTAGAAATACCATAGTACAAACTTTTAAAAGCAAGAGAAAAAATGTAATATCATTATTATATATCATCTACTATATAAATAGAAGAATCACTTTATGAATAAGAAGCGATAGATTGCATTTCTCTCTCTCTCTCTATCTATTTCTTTCTGTGTTCTATTCTTTGGGCGTGATTCATGAACAAATCCAGATTCAACAAATAAATATTTCTAATCTTTTGTGTATTATAAGAGGTTATATTTTCATATTTTATCATCTAACTTACAGAGGAATAATCATGTATAAGTTTCTCTCCGAGACTCTCCCACTGCCTGCACGCATGATACTGTATGAAAAATTTGGCGGATGCAAAAATAAATTTTATTTTATTTTTAATTTTTATACAATTACAAAGCATCATTCAACTGGATCTAATTTAAAATAACTTTTTTTTTGCAACATAAAAAACAATTTAAAATTAAATAATTAGCAGTCAGATGTTTCTGATAAGCTCATAGTTTAGAGTTTATTCATGATAAAGTCAATAATTCTAGCTTCTAAAAAGATTATCTGAGTTCAGCATAGCTGAGAATGTTTAAATTTTCACTAAAAAAAGAAAAAAAAAACTAGCTATTTACAGTCATGCTGAAGCAATATAAATGCTATTTAATTTAAGGAAAAAAAAAAAGGCATCCTAAAAATCAATTATGGGCTCTCCAACTGTTAAATTTCTCTCTATACTCCATGACAAGTTAAAGAGCTTCGCAGTGATAAATTTAAAAATTTTGTTCACATTTATGTTATGTGTGGTGCTTGAGAAGAACAGAGTCGCCTTCATTAGTCTTGCATATACTCTGGCCTGTCAAAAGTTATGAGAAATTAAAACAAAATCAGAAAATCAATAAGCATCAGAATTAGTTTAACACAATTATTTACTTAACTTTATTAATCTTCATTCACTAATCATGATGTTAATTCTATCATGTATAATCTTTAAGAACTATCTGCATTAGCTTGATGTTCACATGTTAGAAAATCAATAGGCTTATTCTCAATTCATTAACATGATATAAATAAAAAAATTAAATTTGCTGAACATGTTTTCAGCCTCAAAGAAGAAAACAGAGAGAGAGAGAGAGAGAGAGAGAGAAAGTATTGTTAGAGTCAAAGTGTTTTCATCACTTTGAACAAATGGCAACTCTAATATCACCCAAAAAGTCAAAACTTGAATTATATATTTTAGGATTGTGGTGGAAAAGAACAGCTCTGTCAAAAATCAAGAGTTTGGTTTGACTAATGATGCATGAAACACATGGCCACTTTTTTATGGCTTTCATTATATGCTTTATTGAATTGATATGTAGGTGAGGAAACTAGTTTTAGTCTCCAAATTGAAGATGAAGACTTGGACTTTGACTCATCTAGAAATCCATTTTATGCCGATCCATGCTGATATAGACTAAAGGTAGCTTTCAATTGTGCTTTGCTCTCTTAGGCCATATAAAAGGTTTGTGCTTAAAAAAGGACATGAATTTTTGTTTGCATGTGATGGAACTATCCTTTACTAGCAATTGGAGTTGATGTTTTTAACCAGGAATCACAATTGTAGAAGAGACTCAATCCTTTAGTACTTCAATGCAATGGTATGTATATTAATTATTCTCATGTACCTTATAATTTCAAATACAAGTCAATTATAGTGGGCTATAATTAATTTTATGTTTATTAGAGTTTTAAGTTTGATGTTCATTCAAAGCATCTTGTTAATTATAATATGATCCTAAAATATTTCAAAAGTACATGCAAAATGATGACTTTTTTTCTTCCTTAATGCAGGATTATGGCTTATTGTTTGAGCTGATAAGCAATATAATTGCCAATATTAATATGCCAGTAAATAGAATATGACCATGAAGCTCTTCAACATCGAAGAATATCTCCACCAACTCCTGAACTACTTCAGCACTAGAATAAAAGCTTTACAAGTAAGGTTTTTTCTATAGTTTTTTATTCGGGACATTTGAATATCTCATACAGTTCAGAGCGTAAGTGAGCTATGCTGACTTGTGAGCCGGCTCGGATTTGACTCGATAAACGGCCTAAGAAATGAGCTAGATGAGCTAACAAACCAAACTCAAATAAGCCTCAACTCGACTCGTTAGCTCGTGAGCTGGCTAGTTTAAAAAATAATTAATTAAAAATATTTAAATACATTAAAAATTAAAGATTTTTAAAATTATTAACCATGCTTAAAACATAATATTTTACCATTTATGTCAATTGATTTCTCATTAATTATCTACTAAGTGCTCATCATATTTATCATTTCATTATAACATCATCTTAATTTTTTTTATTTTTTCTCTTTCACATTAAACAAGCCCACTCCTGAGCCAGCTCGAACGCGTAGAATTATACTCAAGCTCAAGGTGGCTCAACCCAACCGTTTACACCCCTCTACACACAATACATATAAGATCTTGAACCAAAAACCTCTTATTTGAAGGCCTATGTTCTCAATCAGCTGGGCTAGGGAAGGTCTTTCTTTTTCTAAAATGAGTTATTTCTATCATATTCTGAGACAAAATTTTGCATAGCGATGTTNCAGACTAAAGGTAGCTTTCAATTGTTCTTTGCTCTCTTAGGCCATATAGGATTTATGCTTAAAAAAGGATATGAGTTTTTGTTTGCATGTGATGGAACTATCCTTTACTAGCAATTCGAATTGATGTTTTTAACCAGGAATCACAATTGTAGAAGAGACTCAATCCTTTAGTACTTCAATGCAATGGTATGTATATTAATTATTCTCATGTACCTTATAATTTCAAATACAAGTCAATTATAGTGGGCTATAATTAATTTTATGTTTATTAGAGTTTTAAGTTTGATGTCCATACAAAGTATCTTGTTAATTATAATATGAACCTAAAATATTTCAAAAGTACATGCAAAATGATGACTTTTTTCTTCCTTAATGCAGGATGATGGCTTATTGTTTGAGCTGATAAGCAATAAAATTGCCAATATTAATATGCTAGTAAATAGAATATGACCATGAAACTCTTCAACATCGAAGAATATCTCTACCAACTCCTGATTTACTTTAGCACTAGAATAAAAGCTTTACAAGTAAGGTTTTTTCTATAGTTTTTTATTNACAATACATTAAAAAATCAATAACTATTAAGTACCAGACCTTTAAAAAGAAAGAGAGAGTATAATACAGGACAAACTAGCATTAACATAACACACCCCCAATTCTTATATTTTTACATATCTAACNAACTCATTCTTAAATACTTTTAGCATTACTCCCAATGCATGTGTTGATTAATTAAATCTTAATCAGTAATTACTCCCACTAACACATCGCAGAGCATGATTAATTTGTAGGCTCATTCTTCCATGCAAAGCATATACACAATCAATAAACAAAGTTTCAATTCATTAAAAATGACATTGAAAATTGTAGCGTGTTAATTACCTCATTCACTATGGTCCACTGCATGTCAAAAGGAAGCTGAACAAAATCATCAAATTTCGTGCCTACCAAGATTGGAATCCCCGTCTGAAAAATTAAAATGCATTAAAACAGAATAAGCTAACACAAACTCACACACAAATACATTAAAAAATCAATAACTATTAAGCACCAGATCTTTAAAAAGAAAGAGAGTATAATACAGGACAAACTATATCATTCATTATTGCATTGAAAGTAAGTTTACTAAATTTACATAAAACTCCACCAATTCTTATATTTTTACATATTTAACACCAAAACTTGGCTTGTTTACATTTATACCAACCAAATCAATCATAGCACCATTTCAAGTTTAAAAAGTGAAATACACCTTCTAATGTATAGGTGAGTTGGTATGTATGTAAAATTGAATTAAATACATAGGAATTGAGTGATAAGCAAGCTAATCTTCTTTATTTTTTAGGTTAGGAATCAAAGCATGTCTCACCAAAAAACTCCTAAGAAAAAAACCTCATAAGACTTACCTTATTCCATCTCCTTGCTCTCCTATACCAATTGGTTGTACTGCATCAAATTATTATCCCAAATCAGAATAAAATCCAAATAAACAGATATAAAATGAAATATTTTTATCCTCAATTAATTCTGAAAATATAAAATTTAGCATTATAAAGCAAGAACACAAACTTCCTAAGGCTGCTTCTATTTGTGAGATCAAACATTATCAAAATCGCAGCTGCATCTTTGCAAGCCAAAGGAATATGGCTTAGAAATCGACCATCACCTAAACAAAATTTAAAAAAAAAGTTAAAAATCAGTCAAAACATAAAATAAACACTTTTAACCATCATTAAATATCCAAGTTAGAAGATTTAAAACCTCCTGTACAAGAAGAAATTATAAGCTAAATTATATTTTATTCTATGTGGATATTACAAGAGAATCATTAGCTAAATTTATCAAATAATTTATTAAAAACATATAAAAAATTATTAAGAAAATTAATTACCTCCAACATCCCAAATGCTAAAAGCAATCCTCACACCTCTTACAAAGAAAACCTTATCCATCAAATTCAGCCCATTCATATGCAAACCTCTGTTCTCCTCTTCCTCCCCCACATACTTAACCTTCAATAATGCAACCAAAATTAATCCAAAAATCCATTTTTTTAAAATGAAATTTCATTATATACAGCTCATTTGATTCTATTATACGCTAAATAAAAATAAAAAAACAATCTTCTCCATAAATCAGATGACCTACCATGAAACTAGTTTTCCCAATCCGGCAATCGCCCAGGAGGCTGACCTTGAGGGAGACGAGATCGTCGGAATCCTGCTCGGCGGCGGTGGAGCGTAAGGGCGGAGATAGGGGACGAGGGGAATCCATGGCGGCGGCGATCGGTATAGCTTCTTCATCGTCTTCGCAGAGGCGGTTGTAGCGGTGGGTTTGGTCGCAGTTCGTGGCAGCGAAGACGGCAGTGGTGACGGAGGATGAGGAGCAAGCCATAACGTGGCGCCATAAAAGGCGGAGGAGGCGGCGGAGGAAGGCGAGCCTCACAACGCGGCTCAGCCGGAGTTCTCGCTGGATGGCGGAGCTGCCAAACTCACTCATGGTCCACGGCTGTCATCTCTCTCTCCCTCTCCCTGTCTCTCTCTGTTTGCTAGTCCAACATGCCGGCTATATAGGTAGAGGGAGGAAATGGGAAGATTAGGGGAAGAAGAAAAGAATTTCAAAAGAGCTAATTTTGTGCCATTTGGAAGAACTGTTATATCTTAATAAAATTGTATTATAAAAAATATTAATCAAGAGAAAATATCATTTAGTGGTGTTAGAGGGCTCTCAAAAATGCTCGTTGTTCTCAAATAGTCTGTGTTCGGCTCGTCGAGGAGTTCATATTTGATAAGCAAATAAGACAAAAACGAACAATTTTTTTAAAAATAATTATATACTCTAAAAATTTATCATATTTAAAAAAAAAAAAAACCTATAAATTATAATCTGATCTTCATGTTCATCTCTCAGCTTATATTAAATTTTAAAATTTGGTATTTATCTTCAGGTTCATCTCTTAGCTTAAATTTTCTTATATTTCTTTTAGATTTATTTAGTTTCTTTGAGTTAAACATAATTTTTGAAAGTGAAATCTCGCATATTGCCTCTAGATCTAACTTTTTTATGTCTGAGATATGATATTATTGTTTTATTGTGAGTCGTCCTTCGAACATTTCAAACATTTCAAATATTTCAAAATTTTCAAACATTTTTCAAACAAATCAAACCGAAGATGAACAATAACTTCACAAACAATTTCAAACATGAGCTTATTTAAAAAAAAAAAACACGTAATTTCAAAAAGCTTGTGTTCGTGTTCGGTTCGTTTACACCCCTATTGGTGTAAGAGGAGTCTGCTTGTTTATTATAAAAGGGAAAAAAATATTAATTTAAATTAATATTATAATATATGATAAATAAAATAAAAAAAATATTTCATATAAAATATCAAATATCATTTTCTAAATATTTTTATAATTTAAAGATAAAATCCTAAATTTTAATAAATTTTGATATTGATATTTTTAATAATGAGCATAATGAGTATTTTAAAAGGGTTATTTATATGCATAGCATCCCAAGCATTTCCATTTACAAATCTAGCTGCCTCTTTTATACATGTTTTGCATTCTCACTCAAACATCAAAATTCATGATAAAATACCAACTCATATTTTTATTTTTATCAAATTCTTAATGATTTGATCGCGACACGTATAAATATATCAATTCGATAGTTTAAAGATATCACATGAAAATTAATTTTTTATAAATAATAATACTTCTGATGTCATGTATGTAATTATCTCATTTTTAAATTCATTTAGACCGTGTAATATGAATGTTATAAGTAGGCCAACATCCGTCAACGCCAAGCAAGTTATAGATCATTAACCAATGTTTGTCACGTGAAAATAAAAGTCAGATAAGATCATTAGATTGTTAATTAATAATTAAGTAATAATGAATTAGGTAAAGGGCTGATTAAAACGAATAATTAAAAAATGAATTTAATAATTAATCAATCAATCATATTCACTAATTGATCAACTTGCATATTTCTGATAAAAAAACTGATTGATGACATTAAATTAACTAAAGCTATTGATTTAACCTTGATTAACATATTTTACGTGTTGAATAGAGAAATTTAGGGCTAGAGATGGCTTGTGATTCTATCTCTTGACATATATAAGCATTGATCTGTAAAGTTTTTCTATTGAGCTAGGCACACTAATATGTTTCACTATAAGTAAACGATAGATCTTGAATCTCATATTGAGAGGAGTTATATCAAAGATAGCGACCGACTGATGGATCAATCGAGTAAGAGGTGGCAAAAGGACATCTACTCGACTCGTAGCGGTGCAACTTGCAAGACGTGCATTGACACACGAGAAAAAAGAGAGGGGCGGGTAAGCTACTCTAGCTCGCATTATCTATTGGTTAGTTTTGAAATTTTGAATGATGGTATGCTTAAATCGATCAATTTCTCAGTGGATGCTAAGTAAAATTTTTCTACCTATTTCAAGAGAGGGGACACCTTTTTTTTTTTTATGAGCAAGAAGCAAGCATTATGTTCTCATGGTATGATCTCATGGTGGGATACTTTAATTATCACTAATTATGCATCCTTTTTTTTGAATTATCACTCAAAAATTGAAATTCACAATGAAACCTATCCCAATTTTTTTTGTTTTTTTTTTAATAAAATTCTCAATTATTTAATCATGTCACACGTAAATACTTATAGTTCTGTAATTTAAGAAAATAACCTCGAAGTTTATTTTATAAAAACATTATTTCAGAGTGTTGTACATGGAATCTTTTTATAAGGAGGGATTAATAAAATAGTAAAATTAATTAGTGTAACCATAAATTATACTTGAAAATGGCATAAGATGTTTCGATGATTAGCACGTACATTATAACTCGTATAGAGAATATTAAATTAATAGTAAAAATTCATTAAAGAATATCATGAAAGAGATGCATTGTTGGGCCCATGAAATATTCGTGGAATTGAAAGATGTTTAACCCTAAAGTATTTATGGGCATACACCACCTAGAAATGAGCTGTGTAATGAGGGAAGAACTAGAAAAGAGAGAGGATAAATATTTTGAGATTTTATTTATATGAAATAAGTAGATATAGAGATCAGTTCTCCTACCCTTTTTTTTCACTCCTTCCCTCCCCCAATTTCTCCTTCTGAATCTTCTAGTGGCTATCTTTATTATAGGTTGGGCTAGTTTGAAGTATGCTACAAACAAGACTATACATTAAATTAAAAATACACTATACAAAGAATCAAATAAAATATAGACCAAAAAATGTATATATCAAATGTGTAGCTCATTTATCTTGTCTGACTATTGAACCCTTGAGCAAATTGATGAAGCTGACATGATCTAAAGAATTTGATGCAAAGTTTATTATAGATGAGTCATTAGAAAACATTACAAGAAATTTACCAAGGATTTAAATCGTTGATACAAGGCAATAATAGCCAAATAATAGCTCCAATAGCTTAAAACTCGTGGTCTCTCAACAAATTGAACATTCCAAATCATTATATTAAACTCATCCCTTAATTATGAAAGAAATTAAATCAATAAATTCATTGTTCAGAGATTGATTAATGCTTTTATTCTCCTTAACAAATGGTGTTGGTGTTGTTAACAATGGTGTGAATTGGCATGGTAATGTTTGAGGGCAACACCTTTATTAAAAATAATATGCATCGACATTGATGTCAAAGGCGAGCATTGTTTTTGTCACCAACTTTATTGATGTCTTCTTAATGATATCTAAATGAAATAATTTTTTATTTTTTAGATTTGTCTCATTGAGATATTTGTTAACTATAAGCATAAATGATTTGAAGGATGTTTGATCTCTTAAATTATCTAATAAGTGCTCGATTCAGGTCCATTTGGACTTGGCTTGAGGCATTCTTTATATTGTTTGGTCTCTTAAATGATCAAAATAGGTGCTTGCATGATTCATGCCCATTTGGACTTAGTTGAGGCATTCTTTATATCTTTGGATTTGTCTCAACAAATTTTTTAGACAAAAAAATTTGTTGCTAATGGAGCTCCAATTAAGTTATCCCAGTATCAATTTCAAAATTTTATAATTTGAATATTTGAGAACTTTGAAATATACAAATTTACGTCGAACCTCAAATTATTATTTTTTTTTTGTGATACATCAGTCATTGATAATAAAATAATCATCCCGTTGTGAAAAACAATGGTCATAAAGCGAAAAATGTAACGAGAAAAATTGCACGCACAAAAAACACCATAGCGACACACAGATTTACGTGGTTCCACAGAGCTACAGAGAATTTTACTACTTCGAGGAATTTCACCGTCGAGCGTCTCGACGTTTACAAGAAAATCTCTATTTTCTTCTCTCCCTTCCTCTCTCTCTCTCTTCCTCTCTTTCTCTTAGCTCTCAAGAAAACTTGATTTGGTCTTGCTTGGCTTGAGTCTTGACTTTACATTTCTTTTAAACTAAAAGAGACTATTTATAGAAACCATGAGAGCGGTAGGTGAGAGGTAGGTGGGTGTGGTAGGTGAGCGGTAGGTGAGATGCTTAATTAGGAAGCTAATTAAATTCGGTAGATCGAATCTCCACATTACCCAACACATCCCACTTAAAGCAAAGTGTTATATTATTTGCTTAGAACGAACAAAGCACTATATAATTGTTGTGCATAAAAGTGCATAAATATATATTCTTGATATTTTATGTATAGGAAGTTGAATTGATGATATTAAAAAAGATAGTTCATTGAATGGTTTCAAAATTTAGGTGGTTTGACATATGGTTCTATTTTGGGCAGCAACACATTTAAAAAAAAAATTGTTGTAAAGCTGTGTTTAAGAAAACAATTTCATAGAAAGTTTTCTCGAGAATTATAAATTTATACTTATTTCAAAAAATTAAACAAAAGCTTTCTTAAAGCCGTCGCGCTTTAAAAGTTCATTTAAAAAAAAGAGTTACCCAAACGAAAACGGAACTGTTGTCACGGTCTAAAATACAAAACAAGCAGAAAACTGTTCCGAACAGACCTGTAATTTATATTATTTTTGTCCTCAAGTTGTTGGACAAGTCATTTTTTTAGCAATATTTATTGTGATAATGGTCCAAATAATACCAAAAATATTAGGTAATATCTCTTTTTTAAAGACCAAAATATAACAAAAGAAGTGATTTAGGTGGCTTCGGCGGACAACTTTGAACGCGTGACAAAAGAAGAGAAGGGTTGAGGAAACAAACGAGTACTTGATCAAATCAAATAACTTGCAAGAGCAGTTATAATTTTTTATTTTGTTACATGATGGAAAATAAAAACAGTATTTTTTTCTTAAATGGACAAAAGTTTGCATGCAATCAATCAATAACATTATGGTATATTATAATAATTAAAATAGTGAATCTAAGAGGTTTTCTTCGAGATTGTTTTGAATGTAATATTAAAAACTTTTAGTTTTAAATTATATAATAGTAAATATTATTAAAGCTTTGGGATAATTATATACAAAGAACAAGAAATATAGTTATATACAAGTCAAGCACCTAGATGATTTTTGAACTGTGAAAAAGATACATTTACGTGCATGACAATCAAGCTATTGAGAATTTGATAAAAATGAAAAATACGAGTTGAGGTTTTAATCATGTCCTTTGATATTTGAGTGATAATTTGATAAATAAATGAAAGAGACTGCTTGATTTGTAAATAGCATTAGTTTGGGTGCCCAAAATAGTTAATCAAATAGAAAATATAATAGTATTTCTTAAAAGATTATATNATTCATACGTAGGATCGAATTGCACATTTGTTTGAAAGAAGGGTCCACCCCTCGTTCAGACTTTGGGGTTGAACAACAATCTATATATATATATATATCACTGTCTATATTGAAGCCAACATAATAAATGTTGACGACACGCGACAAAAAAATACAAGTTAGTAAATATTTTATTACACTCTTTACTATAAAATAAAATGAAAAAAAAAAACACTCGTTAAATGACAAAAAATGCAGGCCGCATTTTACTTAAATTATAAAATTGTCTTACATTAATAGAATAGTTTTATTATTTGGCATAACTAATTACTCAATCCCAGCTTGAGCGGTTAAATCAAATAATTTTTTGCGAAATTTTTTTACGTACATACCATACAGCTCTCATGTATTTACATATTTAACATCTAAAATCTAAGATTTATACTCATAACATTTTGATGTCATAAATCAATACATATAATGATATTTTGTGATGTTAAAAATTTGATTGTTATATATGCATGTAAAAGTGAAATTTTAAATGTTAGATATGTAAATATATAAAAATTATGCGGTGTGTATGTAGAAGATTTGGGCGGCATTGTATATGGATAAAGAAAAGAGTTATAAATTAGATGCTAGAAGCAACATGACAGATTAAAGTAGTAGCAATTATGATTGAACAAGGCTCTAAACAAAGTCAAATTTGACAAACCAAAGACTCAACTAAGTTCAAGAATACAAGCAATAATCAAACTGGCTAAGCTCTCTTCTTCCTAGCAGAGGGTGCATGAGATGCCTTAGTAACTTTGGGGAGAGGTCCGGGGAAGAGTCCCTTGAGGATTGCCAGAACTGAGAAAGCTACAAATGGGCAGTACATCTGCAACAGCTTGTCTGGCGATTTATCAGAACCCAGCAGCTCTGCCATCACTGCAGCCTGAAGATATAAGAACACCATAATGGTAACAAATTTATAATATGAGATCCAGATTATTAGAGTCTACTACACCTGGGGTGATTATAATAGACCGACTACTATTGACTTCATGATGAACGCATAATTCTTGCGAAATGTGCTAAATTCTATTAAAAAAAAATCATTCCAGAAGTTATATGA
The DNA here is from genome assembly GCA_002079205.1 of Phalaenopsis hybrid cultivar. Taxonomy (NCBI): domain Eukaryota; kingdom Viridiplantae; phylum Streptophyta; class Magnoliopsida; order Asparagales; family Orchidaceae; genus Phalaenopsis; species Phalaenopsis hybrid cultivar. Next base: position 273,324 of record JXCR01127979.1, read on the forward strand.
TTGAAGCAAAAGAGAGAACTAGCTTAGAAGTGCGTTGTGTTGTTGCATAACACTCCTCTACCACACGAGCGATTATTGCATCAGGAAATCGGACTCAAATTTGCATTCGGAACGGCGTGGCAAGTAGGCCTCACTTTAATGCAATGGTTGGGTGAGTTTAATAGAGGGGTGGAGTGGAGCCCAATACAATGGTTGTCAAAAAAACAAAATTTACGTCCGGAGTCCGGATGTAATAATTTTTTTCCTATTACACAGAATAAACATTCCAAAACGCTCCTCAAATACTTCAAAAGAAAAAAAAAAGGGATAATTACATACAACCCACCCAAAGCATTGATATTTACAAATTAACAACCCAGCTGATTTGTATGAACTACCAAACCAACGTGTTCGCACGTGCCACGATTAAACTATTGAGAATTTGATAAAAATGAAGACATAGATTGGGGTTTTACCATTAATTTTGATATTTGAGTTAGAATTTGAAAAATGGATGAAAGAGGGTGCTTGATTTGTAAATAGAAAGTTTTGGGGGGGGGTGTGCGTAGTTGCCCCACAAAAAAAAAAAAGGCTGATAGTTTAAATTACGAAAGACAATAATGAGGGAAAAAACAGGCCTGCATGTCAATGGTTGATGTATAATGTTTTATGATAAAAACAGTATGTCATTATACTACGTGAGCAGGATGTTTTAGGATTTGTTCATGTAAACCAAAAATTAGATGCATAAAATCATGTTGATAATTCTAGAAAAATGGATGATATTCTGCAATAATAATCATTGCACCACAATAAATGCATAAGTCCTCTAATACACAAGGCATCCATGTCAAAATATTTAATTATTTCAAAAAAAGCTCATAAATTATGAAGGAAATAAATAACATGTCATAAGGCAAAGTGATGCGGGTTGTCTTAGGATCTAAGATTTGCTAATGCAAATCTACAATCGGATACGCACATCACACGAATAATTCTAGCAAAATATGAC
>JXCR01127979.1:279078-293563 GCA_002079205.1 Phalaenopsis hybrid cultivar
TATATATATATATATATATATATATATATATATATACCACTCAATTCCTATGAATTTACATATCTAACTCCTAAAGTTCAATTTTTATACACGTCAGCTTTCCTATGCATGTATTTCACTTTTAAAAAAGTTAAAGTAATAATATTTATCAAAGATTTGGATGTTATAAATGTAAGAAAGTAAAGTTTAGGTGCTAGATATGTAAATACATAAAAATTTGGTGGTATGTATATATATGCCCACAAAATCTATATAAACACACAAGATTATTTACTAACGCTCTAATCCCCTCAAGCGTCATCCAAGGATAGATTCAAATCCAACAATTTAGTTTATTTTTCTCAGAACGTGCATGCTCTATCTCATTCTCTGTTATAGTCATCAGCAATCTTTATAGAAATTCCTAATATGTATTGAACCAAGCTGATTGTTCGTTCAGTCACTAACATATTACTAACATGTAACAATAGAAATCAATAAATACCTTACCATAAATATGAAATTTCATGTATTTATTTGTATTCTTTAAGCAAACACAGTATTTTAAGACTTCATTTGGAGGAGCGATTATTGCATGCGGAGGGCGCACACAGAGCTGCGCGGGCCCTCCGATCACAGCTCTTCGTGCGCCCTCCGCACCTAATAATTAGACCATTTGGAGGGGGTTTAGACATTTGACGTTCACTGACTAGTCAATCCAAGCCTAACTTCGGATGATGTTCTATCGAGCGGGAAGCGTTCAGATGTCCCCTTGAAAATGAGGAAGCCGCCGCGCCGGACAATCCCAACCAAATGACCACCACAGTCCCCCTCATCTCCAACGCAACCTCTCGCCACCAAAACCACACAGTAACCCCCTTCTCTCGCCTCCAGCCATCTCCGGTGGCACTCCACCCACCTGCGACGCTTGCAAACAACAATTTTTCTCCTCATCCTTCTTCCCAGACCGTAAATCTTCGCCACCCACTTCTACGCGCTCTCAACTTCTACCGCTTCCAGCACAACTCATCCGCTCTCACCCAAATCCTCGCCCAGCTTGTCGCCTCCGGTCTCTTATTCAACCCCTTCGCCGCCGGCCGTACCCTTCTTGCCCTCTCCTCACTCCCCTCCTCCCTTCCCCTCGCCGTCACTCTCTTCTTCGTCCTTCCCCAACCAGACGCCTTCGCCGCCAACATTCTCCTCCGTTCCCTCTTCACCGCTGGTCTCCCCACCGCCGCCTTCACCTTCTATCGCCGCCTTGTTCTTCCCTCTGCCGTTGCTCCTAACCATTTCACATTCCCTCTCCTTATAAAAATTTTCTGTTTTCTCAATCTGCCTTATGAGTGCAAAACGACACATGCCAGCATAGCCAAGCTCGGCTTTGATGCCGACGTTTTCGTACGCAACTCCCTCATCCACATGTATGCTTCCTTAGGCGACATTGTCGCCGCTGAAAAGATTTTCACGTTTCCAAATAATACTGATTGCGATACCGTCACTTACAATTCAATGATCAATGGATATGTCAAGAACGGGAGGATCTCTGATGCGCGCAAGGTGTTCGACGAAGTCCGTGATCGGGACGTAGTAAGCTGGAACACCATGATTACCGGATATGTCAGTGCAGGTGACATGGATAGTGCCAAGGAGCTATTTTGGATGATGCCAGAGCGGGATGTTGTGTCGTGGAATTCGATGATCGATGGGTATGCCAGGATTGGAGAGGCTTCTATTGCGAGGGAGCTCTTCGACAGCATGCCCTTGAAGAACTTGGTCTCATGGAATGTGTTGCTGGCGCTTTATGCACGCGTTAAGGATTACAGAGAGTGCCTAGATCTGTTTGATGCGATGATTTGTGGTAGAAATGTGAGGCCGAACAAAGCCACATTTGTTAGCGTTCTGACCGCTTGTGCTAATCTTGGTCAGCTTGACAGAGGTAAATGGATACATTCTCTTATCAGAGAGGTGTCCATTGAACATGATGTGCTCCTATGGACTGCTCTTCTAACAATGTATGCCAAGTGCGGTGCAATCAAGTCAGCAAAAGAAGTCTTTGATCAAATGCCTGAAAGGGGTACAGTGTCATGGAATGCAATGATAATGGGCTATGGACTACATGGCCAAACATATGCGGCGCTTGAACTGTTGCTGGAGATGGAGAAGTGTGGCTCAAAGCCAAATGGATCAACTTTTGTATGCATTCTCAGTGCTTGTTCTCAGTCAGGCTCTGTGCTTGAGGGATGGTGGTGTTTTGATCATATGGTTCGTGTTTATAACATTAAGCCTACAGTTGAGCATGTTGGATGCATGGTGGATCTTCTCGGTCGAAGCGGTTTGCTGAAAGACGACACGGAGTTTGTGAAGGATTTGACAAAGAAACCGGTGAAGGCATTATGGGGTTCATTGTTGTCGTCTTGCTGGACACATTCTAATTGGGAGATTGGGAAGTTTGTCGGGAGAAGACTAATAGAAATGATGCCTGAGGAGGTTGGGCCTTATATCTTGCTGTCCAATATATGGGCGGCTGAGGGGAAGTGGGAAGAGGTGGAGAGGGTTAGAGTGATGATGGAGAAGAGGGGCTTGCAGAAAGGTGCTGGAATGAGCTTGGTTGAACTAGATAATGTCACAGATGAGAGTTTGAGGGAGGATAATTGGTTAGGTTGCAACCCAAAAAAGAGAATAGTCTACTCTCTGCTGACAGAGATGGGCAGTAACTTGAAGATTTCGTGGACAGAATTTAGTGCGAGCAAAGAGTGTTCGTGATACATATTTGAGTTGATCATCAAAGAAACGCAAAACTTTGGCATTGCCTTCCTATTCTTAGTTTTGCGCAAGTTGGATCATCAAGTGTACACTGAAAAGATTATTTCACTGCATTTTCAACTAGATCTCTATTCAAGTCCTAACAGTTTTGCTCTTTTGTATCCTGCGCCCAGAGAGAGGGAGAGCAGCGCTAGAAAACTGTCTTCCTCAAACAGTGCAAGTTCCCATTCCCTTGATGCAGACAAAGGCCAATTTGCCAACTCATCTAAAATTTGTGTTTGCTCTCTTTTTCTTCTCTTTTCTCCTCTTCGTCTGCCTCTTTTCCGATTTGGCAGGCTTTCTTATTCATTAGGTATTATAGTATCAATGTAATGAATAGTGAAATAATTAAAAGAAAGAACATTCACATTTTATATGGAAAATCCAAGATGAGAAAAATCATGGGCAGAGAATGAGAATGTGTTATCTCAAACAAAAAATTACGAGTGGAGAGCTTCGGCTAATATAAATCGAACTAAGGAAAAATGAGATGGCTTGTACAAAACAAAAGAATATTGTTGGATCTCGGATCGAGTTTTGTGAACGTGCCTCGAGAGTTAGAGTGGTGTAAAAGAGAAAATAAAGTGAACCAAGAGTTATTGTGGAGAGGATTGGTGGAGAGTCCCCTTATTCATGTTTTTTTATCGTATTTATAGAGACATACTTTGTATAATTGCAGAAATGAAGGAACAGTTGTGAAAATTGTTCTTAATAAGATTAATGCTCTAATAAATTGTATGAATTTCATTTCATATATGTATTATAATTTGAATTTTGATACAGTTGTAATTGATTGATCGATTCGCTAAAATGCGGCCGACTAAGGTGCTCATGGTAGCGACCATACATTGTGTTTGGTCGACCGAGACGTTCGGTCGAATGATGATCTCGTCTGTCGTGGCAAAAGTCGGTCGGTAGTCCAATCGCGATCAGAGGGTTTCTGCATGCGCTTCGTTCGGTTGGTTGGTCGACCGATGAGTCAATTTATTTTGTCAGGTGAACTGTGACTCACTTGTCGATTTTGCTCAAGTCTTACGGGGTCTACGTTACAAGGTCTTGGATGGATCTTATTGCTGCCTGTGTGAGGTATTCGATGAGACTTGCTGCTAGGATAAATTACACCTCGCCCTTGGAGGATTTTGTCTCTATCGAGTGAGGGACCCATACCCATGAGCCTATAAAGCTCCAACACAGTAATGGAAACACCTTCCACTACCGCTGGAGGGCCTCTCCTCATTTCTTGCACTGGCGGCTGCAAAGAGATAGTTGTAACCTACACTCTCAGGCAACTGCAACTGTCGGTACTCCCCTTTTCGGGCAGGATTGACAGGTCCACTGCAACCCTATCCTCGCTCAGAACAGGGCCCACAGGTTCCCGAAGAGGACTCTTCGGCGGCCTCTCTTCAAGATCCCCGGAAAAAACAACCTGATCAACTGGCTTGAGGTCGGTTGTATCTCTCTTCTCACTGTCTTTTTCCTCTTATGGACAAGCGCCGTATCGGAACGTACTAATCCCACCAAAGCCAATACGCTCAAATCTGTTGTTGTTTTACTCGTACCGCCCGACATGATGCCAATTTAAAAGACTAGAAAATATCAGCAAAGCAGCCCGGTTCCTGACTTCATTTATAAGATACGTAGAGCACAAAAATAAAGAGAGAATTAATTATTAAATTTTCTTTATTCCTGTGACATACTAAAAATTTCTCTATCCTTATCGCAGTTGCCGCCACCAAGGAGCAGGAAAACTCGAGAAACTAATATGTATGCACTACAACTACCGGCACAAATCTCAAAGAGAGCGGACGAACAAAAATAAAAAGCTTCCCTAAAGGGCAAAAAATTAACCGACAAGCCACCGCCAAACAGGTGAAGCCGCACCTCTAAAACCGAGACTGATCAAAGCTCTGGAGATGGTTTCTCGCTTGCTAGCGACAAGATCTGTCAATGCCAAGGCGTAAAACAAGTGAAGTCGTGCCTTTAAAACCGAGACTGATCAAAGCTTTGGAGATGGTTTCTCGCTTGATAGCGACAAGATCTGCTAAGGGAAAGGTGTAATTCATCACAGTAGCAAATCTTATTGGATACCTCACAAGCAAAGACAAGATCTGCCCAAGACCTTGCAAATAGAGGTATCTGGTTGAAACGACAAACTGATCAGGCAGACGAGACGTAGGCCCCATAAGACTTGAGTAAAAAGGACAAGTGAGTCGTGATTCATCCAACAAAATAAATTTATCATCAGTCGACCAAACGACTGACCGAAATGCAGATAAAAAACCCATGATCGTGATTGGACGTCCGACCTGGTTTTACCAAGGCAGAAAAGGTCATCGTTTGACCGAACGCCTCAATCGATCAAACACAAGGCACATTCGCTGCCTAGTCAATCAGCCGCATTTTAGCAAGTCGATAAACCAATTATCGTCGTATCAAAATTCAAATTGTAATACAGATATGAAATGACATTAATACAATTTATTAGAATATTAATCATATTAAGAACAATTTTCACAATTGTTCCATCATTTTTATAATTGTACAAAATACACCTATATAAATAGGAGGCAAAAATACGAATAAGGAGACTATATCCTGATTCTCTCCACAGTAACTTTTGATTCACTTCATTGTCTATTTCATTTGACTCTAACTATCGAGGCGTATTCATAAAAGACAATCTCTGATCCAACACTACAACTTTCTGCTTTCCAGAAGTAGGTTAGGTTGGGGATCGGAAGACATAATTATCATCTACACAACACATCATAGATAAATGGTACAATTTGCAAGTAGGAAAATGAAATGATATAGAGGCAAAAGGTCCAAAATTTATAGTTCTTGAATGAAAAAAAAAAAAACAGTGACTTCTTCACAGAGAAAGTCCAATTAATTAAAAAAAAAAAAACTATTTATAACTCTATGATAATAAAAGTGAGCATTACAGAGGCACTTCACGGCTAAAAAAATATCATCCTGCTAATCCATAATACAGAGGTACTTGGATAATTTGGCAAAGCCAAAGTCAAATCCTGAAAGCAAAAAAGAAAAAAATAATAATGTAGCTCAAGCAGACTAAAGTTATTACCAAAACATAAGGATCTAAATAGCATCTACCACATAGTAAAAACTAAAAGCATTTAACAAACTTTTTCAAACATATAAAACGTACAAATATGCATAACTCACAAGTTCCAGGTGTTAAATCCATGTAACATTCAGTCATGCAGCTTTCTGCACAGAAAAGCCAAGAATGAACTGTTTGATCTCATCATTAGCTCTATCCAATGCAGTTCTACCATCAACATCTCTGATATCAAATTTTGCGCCAGCCCTTAGAAGTTCCTCTATTTTTGGTTTGTCCCCTTCAGAGGCCGCCAGCATTAGAAGAATGTCAACAGGGTGAATTTTCAGATCCAAAAGAGCCTCCATTTTATCATATGAACCTTCCACAGCAAGCATTCCCATGTAGTTGAAATACTGCAGAACATGAGAGAAACATCCAGCTTACTTTAAAGAGAAAATAGATAAACCAAACCGGAGAACTGGAAGAAGAAGTTCGATGTTCAACGATTCAATTAAGGTTGAACGAGATGATGTAATAAATATTACGCATTGCTTCAAAACGTATTTACACAACCAAGTAACCGGGCATGAGCCAAAATACAACTTTGGTCAGGATGTGTTTCAAAATTATTGAATTTGTTTTGAGAATGGTGAAATATTTGAATAATCAATTAACACTTATATTACAATCTGTAATATTCTCAAAATAAATCTAAGAACTAAAATTCTTAGATGTGTTTTGCATTAACTAGTCATATCAAACTAAAGGCCTAAAAAATAATTATAACAGCATTTACTCTCAATCTATTTTGTAAAAACCAAAGACCCCGTTAATGTTTCTTGATGACCACCAAAGCATAGAGTAATATGTAGAAACTCCCATGCTTTATGATTTTCTTCGTTAAACCACTTCTGCTTTCCTTCCACTAAACACATAAAAACTAGTACGTAATGAAATAAACTAAACAAAATATTGAAAAGGTAGATAAACACACGAACAGGTTAGCCTTTCCAAGTAAAAAATATATATTTATATTCCCTTTCCAAAGAAAAATAAAAGAATTGTTTATAGACAATGCAATTCATATGTATAGATTATTAATTTTTGTTGCCTAGTTAATTTTAAGTTTAAAAAGATACATAATGAGTAGGATATTATGCTGCCTAATTCACTAATCTGGACAAAGGCGGGCATTACAGAGCCACTTTCTTCGTGTCTATGAATATTCGAGGAAAGTTAAAAACACCATCATTTACAATTCTATGCATACTTTATTTCTAGTTATACTAGAAGGACGAGTAGAATATTGAGTTAATACACCTTCATATTATTTTTCAATCATGCAATGATATATTTGTACTCTTACAAGTGAATAGATGATAGAGAAGAAATATTCCTCTACATATCAATTATCTCTCTCTAGATGGTATCAAAACTACACAAGCCCCAGTCAAGCATCCAAATCCTCTCCTTTTCACATGATTGGTGGCTCACGTAGCATCTCTCCTCCCCTTCTCCTAAAAGCTTTCAACTAACAACCCCTCTTCCTAGGCCATAGCCAAATACTCCACCCCTCCAACCCAAACATCCATACCATCGCCAAACGAAACATCCATACCATCGTCAAATCGATTTGTGAAAACCCAACACTTACCATCAAAACCAACTCCTAAATCAACTTTACACCCCCAAACTACTAGTCATATTGCTTCCAACTTCATGCGACACTAAAGCAGTATGACTTCCTCAATTTCATTGACAATTCTTATCAATGTCCAACAAAAGCTCTCACTACCAATGAAAAAGTTTCTAATCTTGAATACCCTCTCTAAATTCATGTGGATTAACTAATCCTCAGTGTTATAGTTTGCTTTCCTCCCCGAGTCTTGTTTCCATCATTGCCTCTTTTTGTAAATCACGAGAAGCATGTAATATCTTGATCAACACTTTCATTACACCATCTAGAAGATGCATAAATCATGTCAAAGATCTCTACCTTCTCACCAAAGGCATTAAATCCATCACTGATTCGATGCCACATTTTAAAACATTATGTGTGAATTAGCCTTCCTTGAACATCCAAATGATAAGGTTGGTACTGTGTTCATTTCCCTCTAAATACTTTCAGGCCTTGACAATCAACATAAAGGTTTTAGCCCCATTATCTATGTCCAAAAAATACCATCACATTTGAAGAACTACATGAAAAGCTCACCGATTTTAACGCTCACCTTAAATATGATACAAGAAAACATGTCTACCAACCTTAAATACCAAACACTAAAAATTTAGCTGAAAAACCTTCCAAAAATAACTAATCAAACATTAAATAAAAAATCAATACCTCAATGCCCACGCACTTCAAATTATTCCATCAACAAAACAAATCACCCAATCTCAATAAATGTAAATTATGTTATCAACAAGGCTATTCGACATATCAATATTCAAATTTCACTCACATGCCCATCACCCCTCAAACCCATCAAAACTAACCTTCTCAAGTCCATCTATTGCCCCATCACTCCACCATAAACACAACATGCCTACCTTCACGAAGATCCTAAACTCAAATGGCTCCCATTATGTCATTATAGATCTCCAATATTTTCTCATTTAGAATATTCAACCACAAAAAGCAATTACGTTGTCAAGTATCAGGTTACCGACCACTCAACATGGTTCATACTATCTTTTCTATCTCTATTTCTTTTTCACTTAAAAATGGTGTGTACCCTCTATTCGATAAAAAAATTTGTATTCATATTTCTCAATATTGTCTAAAATACAATGTCACCATTAAATCCTCATTGCATTCCCTCTTTTTCAAGGATCTTCACTAAAAAAAAATTATTCTCATAAGGCACGAGTAAAGATAGCATCTATGAGTGACCACACTCGAAACATGTGATTGCCTTCTCCATCACTAAAGCTTCCACCAACCATTAATAACATCATCATCTTGGTCACTTCACCTTTGACATTATATCTCACTTAGCCTCTGAGTGCATCGTACATAAGCTTTCATCTAATGTATCTCGTTATATTTGCAATTCAAATCACTGTAATAAAACTCGTAAGTTACATTTTACTGTTACATCAATTACTTCTCATCCATTGAAACTTCTTTATTCTAAAATGTCTAACATTCCAATTGCACCTTATAACACTCAACAAAGTCTTGTCATATCTCTTGAGCACTTCCCCATTAGACCTCACCCTACTTCAAAAAAAAAAAAGACCCTAATATTCTAACTTCTAACAACGCATTTAAATCATTAATAGAAAAAAAATTCAATGATCTGTTATACCTCTCCACATATATAATGGTGATGAATACATGGTCCTCAAATTCTTACCTCCACAAGTATGTCCAATTTTACCACACCTCCACACACTCTAGAACATAATGGTTTACTTAAACGATGCTATCATTTTATTGAAATCCACATTAGTCTCCTCAGTCCTGCCCCTATACCAACATTCAGGCCATATACCCTCACAACCAGCAAATACCTAATCAACTTTATGCATACCACTATTCTCTATAAGAAATTTCAATTTGAAAGAAAAAAAAAAACGGAATCCCTCCTAACAACAGGAAACTAAAATTTTTTTGGGTTTTTTTGCTCCCCATGGGTTTGACTCTACAGGACTCACAAGTTAGATCACCATTCTTACTCCTATATGTTTCTTGGCTATCCATCTCTCAAATGCCTAACAATGTTCAGCCACTACCTCAAAAAAATCCATCTCAGGACATGTGTCATTTGTAGAAACTAACCTATCATTCTCAATTGAAAGTTAATCATAATTCCCTCCATAGAATTTTCACTATAACCATGGCTCCTCCTCCAAAAACACCCATTCCCAATAAGGTCCCATGTCTTAATATGACCCAACAAAAAAAAAAATCCCATTTCCCCCTTTGGCAAATAACACTTCTTTATTACATCCTCATTCATCTCTTAAGCACATCCCACCAATCTTTTCCACTGCGCACAGCCAACCCCCTTTTTGAAACCATCCTAAAGCCTGTATTTCCAATCAAAAATTAACTCAATGCTACTTATTTCATAATTTGGGCACCACCTGCCAAATCATGGAGACCAAATTACCACATTTCCTTCCTTTCCTCCCTTAATATGAAATCTACCTAAGAATTTCATCCATCACCACGATCCCATAATCCTTTCAATCATCCACTAACTGTCAGCCCAACAACTACTACAACTTATCCCAAACCTCAGTTAGCTTCACCCAAGCAATCCATAACCTACCCTTCTCCTCCTCACATTACCTCACCACACAACACCACCAATACAAATGCCCAACCTCCAACTCCCCTTCTCTCTTCACAAAACTCACCCTATGCAAATTCGTCCAAGAAACATATCAACAAAGCAACTCACCAAACTCACCCCAACCAACTATTTCCAATCTCCCTCCAATCATGAATTCAATATTACCTAATAAGCCTTGAGACAACCTGAACAGCTACTAAATCCGTTAAGTTCAACACTCTCATCCAAAATGCTATATGGAAACTTGTCGCATCTTATCTATCTGATAATCTTATCTTTTGTAAATGGGTGTTTCACACCAAATACAACCCTAATGATTTGGATTCAACATAGCTTAGTGGCTTAAAAAGGATTTTCATCGAAGACCCAAAATTAATCCTTCAAGCCAATCATTTAAGCAATCCAATTTAGCCCCTCAGCCCAACCCCATCCAAAGGATTGATAGAGTAGCCACTTAAACAGTTGGATGTCAACAATGCCTTCCTCCATAGACATCTTGAGGGAGAGCCAATCCCTAGGTTTCAGAATCCAAGCTAACTCATCCTATTGATGCTTTTTGCCTAATTTATATGACTTGAGGCAACTGCCTCCTACTAGATATAAATAACACTTATCACTTTCTACTCATCATCGCATTCTCCACCCTACGCTGACACCTCACTTTTTCTTTTACTTTCATTAACACGCCATAATGTACTTTCTTTTGTATGTTGATGACCTCATCTTCACTAACAATAATAACCCGCTTCTTCAAAAGCTTGTCGCAAAATTGGCTCAATGTTCTCTATAAAAGATTTAGGTGAATCTTCTACTTCTTGTGTGTCAAAGTTACCCCCTCCAAATAAGGTATTCTTTCTCCTACTTCTTGTGTGTCAAAGTTACTATCTCCAAATAAGGTATTCTTTTTTTCACAGCAGAAGTATATTCATGATCTCTTCGAGTACACAAATATATTCAAAGTTGAAGATGTGTGACAACCACATATCTCCAAACCATATTCCTATAATTCTTGATAGTATCCCAATCACTAATCCATGAGAGTTTCAATCAGTTAGGCTTCAATACCTCTCAACCATTTTAACATCACACGCATGCATGAATCAACAATCGACCACTGGAGCAATGTTAAACATATAGCATGCTATCATCATGCCACAATTCATTATAGTCACTTTCTTTATTAGAGCTTTAAAATCTCACTTCATGAATTCTCAAGTGCGGATAGAGAGGGAAAAATTATTGACCGGCATTTACAAGTGCATAAGCTTTGTTTTCCAATCATAATACTATACCACTTGGACCTCTATGAAACAACTCATAATGACTCGATCATCAACAAAGGCCAAATACCATGTGATTATCTCTAGTTGAAATCACATGACTACAATATTCTCCTCATGAACTTGTCGTTCAAAACATTTAGTCAACTATGATTTATTGCGATAATACTTTTGCCAATTATTACCTATGTGTGAATCCAGTTTTTTCACTCTAGAATAAAACACATAACTCATGAGTTTAAGTTTATCTAGAAAAAAAGGTTCAAAATGGCAATCTTCACGTATCTCATATTTTATTTGTTCAAATGACATTTTGATGCTCTCACCATACCTCTCTATCAACAACATCTCAAACAACTCAAGTTGAGATTTGTATCCAATCCAATGACATCAGCTTGAGGAAGCATATCGGAAGAAACACATAACACAATCATTTATATTTCAACATTTCATCTTATTCCTCATTCTATAGTTGGATGACAATTATAATAGGTGTTAATATACCATCCAATAGACTGCAAATCATAATTTTTCGGGAAAAAATAAATAAGTGTTAATATAGGCATTAATACATGCTCATATAAGTTTCCAATCATGCAATTATATATTTATACTCTTACATGTGAAAAGATATCAAGAATTATTCCTCTCCATGTTGTTTTTCTCTCTCACTATGATAAATAGGCTCCCCAAGGCATGTAAATCTCTTGGAAATTCAAGCTTAAAACGAAATTACATTTTTACTCACTTCTTATGTTTTCTTAGATGTAGGCATGTGCCTCAATTCTTCCCTTTAAGGTGATTTGCATAATTATTCTTATCTTTTAAGTAGTTTATTCACAAGTTCTACATCTGTGATTGAAGCATTGCATTGTGAGATATGAGGCAGTTCTATTTATTGCATGAATTTAATATGTTGTTGAAATTTTATGTTTGCCGCTATTTTTTAATATTTTAAATTTTAAACAATTACAAAGTAATCTTTCAAAATGAATAAAACATTTTTATTGTCCTTGCATTAGAAGTCAGGTTTTTTTGCTAAATTTATGAGTTCGTTACTTACATATTGTGAATTCCTATCAGTTTTTCTTCTGCCTCTATTCCAATATTGCATTAGAAATCATTACTTGGGTACGTTATATTGAGAAAAAAATTAATTTCAATAGAAAAAAAGGATCCCGGGAAGACTAAGAAGAAAGTAGGAAGACAGTACTTTTACTGGAAATACCTGCTCCACATCATCCCGGTCGAAATCATCCCTAGATTGGCTTCCATAGATTCCAGCACCCTCGGCGTCGACGCCGCGGTTCCCAAACTTGAACCAGCACCGAGATCCGCCGCCTCCGCCGGCTGAATCAGCCCTCTTCATTAACCGAGAAGCTCTCCGCCACCCGACTGTCTTTGTAAAAGCTAAGAAGGGCGAACGTAATATATGAGAAGAACGAGAACACGAAGAAGTGAATGAGATGTGAGTGGTGATTGTAGAAGGTATGGACGCCATTTTCGCTTCTGGATTCAGAGAGGGAGAGAGGGAGTGATACCGGGTGGATAAGGGCACATGTAGAAATATTGGAATCAAGTAAATCAAATCTGCAAGTTAATTTTATAAGAGAAATGTTGTTGTTGTCTTGAGAATTTAATATTTTAGTACTATATAAAAATTAAGAAGAAATAGTGATGATTGAAAAGTAATATGAGAAGTCATCAAAATTTTTTACGTGTAAATATGTGAAAAAAAAAACCAAGAATATTACAAAAATGCACCTAATATATAGTCTTTGTATGTGGAGATGTACGTAACACTTCAGTAGTCTGGAGAAGGTCGTCGTATTTTGAGTACGGCAGTTGAAAATATTCATCGCTGGAAGTTATCATCGGATAATCCATACGACATCACTCACTACTATATATGCAGGATAATTAGTAATGTTGTATTGAGGATGTTTTGGTTTTCCATGTTTAGGATTTGTCATTACACAACAGAGTTCACCGATCGATGACATCTGTCAGGTAATGGTCCATGGTGGTTGGCGAATAGTGGTCAACGATAATCAGCGACTAAGGGTTGCAATCATTTATCGCGACTATTTGGAAAAGTTCGTTGTTTGATTTGTAGATGTGCGGCACAACTTCGACAAAACTGAGAGAAAGCGGACTACGGGTTGCGTTAAAGAAGATGACTAAACTCTGTAGCTAGTGATGCTTAACCTATCTTAGGTTTTTAGTCGGATTATTTACTCAATGACCGTAATCTTTGATGGAAAAAGTTGAACGAAATCAACCAATAATGTTTTGACCTATCCTTGGTTGTTTATTTGAAGCCTTTTGGTCAACGACCGTAGCCTATATTGAAAGAGAACTTATAAAATCCATTAAGGATTTTTGACATGTCATAGGTTTGTAGCAAATTGAGTTCTTTTAAGACCAATTAAACCCATAATTAGTCATAGTAAATATTATGTATTTTTCGAGTGTGAGAAGTAGGTTTTCATGATTGTGCTCATATTCAAGAATGGCAATGCAAACTTTTTTGTTGTTGCTATTTGGTTTTGTTCATGTAAGCTTGTAAAGAGTGACAAAATTTTCTTGAGAGCGCAATTACAATTATATTAAAATAAAGTGATGTGTAAAACTCAATTTTATTACTCAAATAACAATGGGTGCATCAAATATTGAAAGAAAATCAAGACAAACAAAAAATGAAAGCAAACTCAGAGAAACAAAATGGTGAATGAACATCAATTAAAAACAAAATTAAGAACTAAAGTAATACAATTGTGCTGATCACTAATAATATCTGATATTTCTGTGTTGATCACTGATGATCTCTACGATGACAAAAATAATAACCGCGGTTATGAAATTGTTTATATTTCCCATTAAAAAATGTGACTTGATTACTTACAATGAATATTGGATACAAGACTTTAGTGTGTGATTTTATTTTTTTCATGCCATGATGAAATATAAGAATAATGGAAAATGAAAATTTTAGAAAAAGCACTATCCTTCTTATAGGAGAATAATATATATATATATATATATATATATAT